>WTXF01000272.1:0-30801 GCA_022496215.1 Russula brevipes
GTGGCAGATAGGTGGGCAAATTGGTGATGGCAAGGGGGTTCGCACCGGAGGTGCGATCCCGCTTGTCCCAGGGGTTTTGCGGACGCATTCGGGATCCCCTGCCCAGGGGGTTTCCCCTTACGTCGCTTGGTCAGCGCCGGTCAGCGGTCCAACCCGACCCGAGGTTAAGTGCTGTTCCGGCCCGGCTTGGCCTGAAAGAGATGACAGGCCGGGCCAAAGCCATCACTCAGTAGGTTACTGTACTGTATTCAGTAGGGCCCAGGCCACAGCTTGTATATGTGGAAAAAAATCAATCTATTACAATACGGTGACCAGATACATTAGACACTACAGAGACAGGTAACTATCGAGTAGGAACACAAAATATCACAAACACCCCCCACACGTTTGCGTGCAAGGGGGTGTTGGGGTGGGGTTGCAGGCAGGCGCTCTTGCACGCACCCCCCGCGTTTGTGTGCGAGGGGGCATGGGTGGCCGCGGGTGGGCACTGCTGCACGCACTCCCCACGTGTGCGTGCGAGGGGGCGTCGGGGTGAGGGGCCGTGGCTGGGCACTGTTGCACGCACCCCACGTTTGCGTGCAAGGGGACGTGCGTGATCGTGGCCGGGCGCTGTTGCATGCACACCCTGCGTTTGAGTGCAAGGGGGTGTCAGGGTGGGGGTCGCAGCCGGTCTGTCACATGCACTCCCCATGCGTTTGTGAGCGAGAGAGGTGTTGGGGTGGGGCGGGTGCTGTTGCACATACACCCTGCAGTTTGAGTGCAAGGGGGTGTTCATCAGGAAAACAGCAAAATGCTGAATGCTTCTTAATGCTTCTTAATGCTTCTTAATGCTTCTTTATTGCTCTTATTAAGCAGGGTGCCCTTCTTAATAAGCGGATAAGAGGCATTAAGAGGCATTAAGAAGCATTCAGCATTTTGCCATTTTCCTGATGTTGGGGCAGGGGTCACAGCCGGTTTGTAGGGAAGTGCAGGGGTTTTGTGACCCGTGAGGGTCACGGGTAAGGGTAGTCATGGGTACGGGTATGGGTCACACTGAGGGAACCCGTGACCCGCACCCAACCCGCCACCAGGCCTGGACACCTCCATCACAGGCCCAGCAGCCATCGTCCGCGACCATGCTGTGCCGCCTCCTTTGAGTCCTTTCGCTACCCCTGTCGCTGTTGTAACTACACAGTCCGCCATTGCCCACAGCTCATCTCGCTGTCCGCCGCTGCTCAGCACACAGGGCTGTGACACAGCTGCCTGTTCAACCTGGCCTGTTGTCGCCTCTGCCGTCGCCCTCAGCCAGTTGTGCCTCAGCTGTCCGCCGCCGCCTGGACAGTCACCAACAACAGCAGCGCACGAGGAAGGCCCCTGGAGTAGCCCTGGAGCTCGTGTGCTCGAGCAGCAGAAAGTCAGACTCACATGCCGATGAAGCAGACCCAGCTGGCCCCAGCCCTTGCAAAGCGGAATAGAAGACGGTTTCATTGCGGAGAAGACTCAGACAGACCCCAGTACTCAGGAGGCAAGACCCTCAGAAGCAGCCGAGGACGCAAACTGCCCCGATGGCGATCATCGACGCAGCCCAGTCCTGCCTGCCATGCCCTCACGAGGCCACCGCACCCAGTCTCTGCCCTCCTCCTCTTCGCTTTCGCCGTTCAGCCCTCCACCGTCTCCCCTGCCGCCAGCCCATGCACGAGGCCAAGGGCGAGGGCATGACGGACGTCGCCCCCGTGCACAAGGCCGAGGACGAGGGCGCCAAACGTCGGCGCCACGCGCGAGGTCAAGGTCAAGGTCGTGACGGACGTCGCCACTGCGCGAGGCTGAGGTTGAGGTCGTGACGGACGTCACCCCCCTGCGTCTGCACCACCACCTTCACCTCTCCGCCCCCAACCTTCGCCCCTCAGGCTGCAGACTCCACAACCTTGCCAGCTCGGTGTTCCGCTTGAACCCCCGCCATGACCAAAGCAGCCTGAAGCCCGCCCAAGTACTTCAACATACACTGCCGCAAGAATGGACACCGCAAGTTCCACAGATGCCACCACAGCATCAGGCATCGTCCGAGGGAGACATTGAAGTTGCACGGCTCCTTATCGAGCACGGTGCGGTCGCGACAGCCCAGGACGAGAGCGAGTCAACTCCACTGCATGAGGCGTTGTCCAAGGGACACATCGAAGTTGCACGGCTCCTTATCGAGCACGGTGCGGTCGCGACAGCCCAGGACAGGAGCAGGTCAACTTGCTGCCGACCTTCGCCACCCCTCATCCCACCGCCCTCCAATGCCGCCGCGCCACCGCCCTTCACCGCCCCTCATCCCACCGCCCTCTGACACCGCCGCTCCTCGTCCCACCGTCTCCAACACTGCCGTGCCTCCGCACTTTGCGCCTCGTCCCATTGCCCTCCGACACCACCGTGCCTCGTCCCATTGCCCTACGATGCTGCCGCGCCTTGTCCCATCGCCCTCCGACACCGCCGTGCCTCGTCCCACCGCCCTCCGACACAGCCGCACCACCACCCTTCGCCTCCCCTCATCCCACTGCAGTTGCCGCGACCTGAACTTGATACTGCAGTCTTAGCATCAAGCTTAGCATAGATGATAGAATTCTACTGTAATACATTGAATATACTATTTTTTAAATTCTATTACTGTGTGTGGGGTACTGTAAGGCCGCTGGTTAGAGAAGCGAGGCTTACAAAAGCGAAACACGTGACCACGAGCGACGCGTGTACCCGATACATCAGGAAAACGGCAAAATGCTGAATGCTTCTTAATGCTTCTTTATGCTTCTTATTGCCACTTATTAAGCAGGGTGCCCTTCTTAATAAGCGGATAAGAGGCATTAAGAGGCATTAAGAAGCATTCAGCATTTTGCCATTTTCCTGATGTACTCGAACACCCACACGAGTACCCTGTCTTGCGCACATGCGCGTTCAATAAAACCCTGATCCAATCCACCCCGTTCGATGATAGCCAACTGAACAAGAAGCCAAGGCACCCTTGGAGACCGCAGCCCTGAAGAACAAGGCCAAAACGCGCTCGGAATACGATGCATTGTCAAATATTGTGACTGAACGCGCAACGCGAGACTGGGGTTCGCACCCCGTCTCACCTTAAGAATAAGAATGAAGGCACTTGATAATAGAAGTGGTCCGAGGGACCATGAGAACAATAACGCATCCTAGAGAGGGATAAAGAATAATAGCATTAAACGTCTATGGACTCATACTGATAGACTACCTAGCACTGTAGATAAAAGGGCACGCTTTTGCCCTCCTGTACAGTAGACTATATTACTGTCTCATCTATCCCAAAGCACCCACCGGGTGTTACAGGTACCCTAGGGTCCCTAAAAACTATGAAACCCATACACAAAACCCGTACCCGCGGTGACCTGCGAGTTCTGACCTGTGGGTAACGGGTAGGGGTTGGTGCGGGTAGGGGTATGGGTCAGCCCAGGGATACCCAGGGGTTACCCATGCAATTGCCTACCGGTTTGTCGCATGCACTCCCCACACATTTGTGAGTGAGAGAGGTGTCGGGGTGGGGCGGCTGGGCCTGTTGCACGCACACCCCGCGTTTGCATGCGAGGGGGTGTCGAGAAGGGGGTCGCGGCCGGCTTGTCGCATGCACTCCCCACGCATTTGCGAGCGAGAGAGGCATTGGGGTGGGGCAGCCGAGCCCTGTTGCATGCACACCCCGCATTTGCGTGCGAGGGGGTGTCGCGGCAGGGGCCGCGGCCGGTTTGTCACATGCACTCCCCACGTGTTTGCAAGCGAGAGAGGCGTTGGGGTGGGGCAGCCAGGCGCTGTTGCACACACACCCCACATTTGCGTGCGAGGGGGTGTCACGGTGGCCAGTGGGGGTCGCGGCCGGTTTGTCGCATGCACCCCCCACGCATGTGCGAGCAAGAGGGGTGCTGGGGTGGGGCGGCTGGGCGCTGTTGCATGCACACCCCACGTTTGCATGCGAGGGGGTGTTGCAGTGGGGTCGCGGCCAGATTTTCGCATGCAACCCCCATGCATGTGCGAGCAAGAGGGGCGCTAGGGTGGGGCGGCCATGCGCTGTTGTGCACTCACGCGTTTACAAGCGCGACTTCGAGTCTGAGGGCAAGGCAGTTGAGGCACCGCAGCTGTGCATGGTCGGGGCCACGTGCAAGGCCAACTGGCCTGCACAAAAGCGACCGACCAAGCGGGCGCGAGACCTGAAGTGTTGATGAAGAGCCCCACTCTGGGGGGCCAACACTTGTGGTCTTGAGGGGAAACCTCCTTGGGAGGAGGCCGTCGTGTCACCAGGAATGCCCAGGGCCTGAGGCGAGGGCGCAGGCGATGTCGCCACGCACAGCGAAAGACGACCTGCCCAAGGTCGTCGTCCGGGGGGGTGGTTGGAGGGGGCGTCGACGTGTCGTCATCAGGGGTGGCGGCTGGAGGGGGCGTCGTCAGGGGGGTGGTGGTTGGAGGGTGTTATTGGAGGGGGCATCGTTGTCAGGGGAGTCGTCGGAGAGGGCATTGGCACTGACATCAGGGAGAGGGACGCAACGGGAGAGGGATTCAGAACGGACTGGAAGGAGGAAGGAAGACAGACGCCTGAGGTCACGTGAGGATTGGTCAGGATTGGTCGGATTATTGGTCGATCGGTCATGATTGGTCGGATTGGTTGGATTGGTCGAAAAGGAAAGACCCTGGGAATGATGAAGTTCCCCCAAACCTTGTGCCAACTGTCATGTGCCACTTTACCAGGCCTAATTGCACCTCTCCGCCATCCTCTCGGTCTGTGAGCCGGCCGGGTATTGCCGAATCATTGTGAGCGCGGCGTTTGTAAAATCAAAATCAGTCAATCTATTCTATCAAACCTGTCTAGCAAACTTCTCTTGTCAGCTGTCAACTAAATCGGAAATGATACATGTCCCGAGTGACATGACGGTGGAAACACAAGAAATTCGACTCGGAAATCGGCGTTAGTCGACCTGTTCTGGAACTCATTAAAAACTCCACCGACTGTAACTAACAAACTTATTGCCCACAGTCTCACGTGCAAACCCATTTTGCGAGCCCGCAGCTCCCAATAGTCAAGCTAGTCAAGCCTCATACCGTGCTCAGACACACCACCCATCAAGTAGTATGGCAAAGTGCTACCATGAAGACAAGTAGACGCATAGAAGCAATCCACTATATAAACGCAACAGATAGCAAAATCAAAGGAATGAGAACTTTCGAAAGTTTATAATTCTAAGAGGATGGAACTTGTCATACGGCCTGCTTCTCTGCAACTTCACTGCTATCGCCATCATGACGGGGCTCCCGACCGCCACTAGTCGCATGAATTCTGTCGCGCTCTAACCCTGCTTCGACGTCTTGAACGCCGAGGTCTTGCTCAAGGCCGACGTAATCGTAAGCGAATTCACCCATGTCATAGTCATCAACACCGGCAATCTCCGCCTCTTCGTCGCAGCGGAGAGAGAGGCCCGGGATGTAATGCATGACCCAGAGGATGATGGTTGTCATGACTAACGAATAGCCGAAACCAGCGCAGGAGTCGGCAAGCTGCCAACCCAGCTGTTTCCAGTTTCCGTCGAGCCAACCTCCCGCGATGACGGTATAACCATCAAATCCGGCAACAGATTTCTGCGCGAAGATACCCGTGAGCACCTACGAGAGGCAGGCGATGTGCGTCAACATGTGCGGTGAGTCAATGAGTAAGATCAAACTTACGTTTCCCACGAGGCCACCAATTCCATGTACGGCGAAAATATCCAACGCGTCGTCGTATTGAAGGAGGAATTTGAGCTGGGTTGCAAAGTTGCAAATAGTCCCCCCCAGTACGCCAAAAAGAACAGCAGCAGCTAGAAACGGTTTTGTTGTTAAGAAGTGACTATGCTCTGACATGATATGAGAACCTACGGGAGCCGACAAAACCAGACGCCGGGGTGATTGCGACGAGGCCGGCGACAGCACCTGAGCAGAAACCAATAACGGACCACTTGCGCTCGAGACGGTAATCCCACAACATCCACGTCAAGCCGGCAACACTCGCAGCTAGGTTGGTGACCATGCAAGCCTGGACGGCACGCAAGCTGGAACCCAATGCTGATCCACCATTGAAGCCGAACCAGCCGAACCACAGCAATACGGTCCCGAGAACGACATACGACGAGTTGTGTGGTTTGTAGGCCAAACGGGGAGTGCCGTAGCCACGACGCTTTCCAAGGAATATGCTGATTGCCAGGGCGGCAGTACCAGAAGAGATGTGCACTGGGGTTCCACCGGCAAAGTCAAGACCCCCATGCTTGTTTGACCAGCCGTTGGGGTTCCAGGCCCAGCAAGCGATGGGGTCATAAACGATCGTGGACCAGATGAAGACGAATACTATGCAAGGACCGAGTCGTCCATGTTCCGCAATGGCACCAATGGCGAGCATGGGTGTGATCGCGGCGAACATGAGTTGGTAGACGCAGAACAGTAGGGACGGGATTCGCGGGCTCCCAACGGATGGCTGTAGAAGAACATTTTTGAGACCAAAATAGCCTACAGGTGGTCGTCATGATATGCAGAAGAACAGAGGGGGTGTGAACTGACGAAGGTCTCCAATGAACCGGCTTGCGGTGTCGCTAAATGCAAGCGAAAACCTGTAAAAAAAGTTGTTGAGGCAAGCGTTATAAAAGTTTCCGCGATTGATGCACACACCCCCAGAAGAACCACTGCAGGAATGATGAAACTACGGCATGCGAAAAGAAAGGTGGGCGGCTTACCTGGAAGGAAACAACGGCCAACGAGACCATGCTCAGCCAGATCATGGACAGAGCATTTTTACGCCTCAAGAGACCGGAGTAGAAGTAGCCCACTCCAGGAATCATTATCCAGACGAGGGCGGTCGCAGTAATGACCCAGGCCATGTCACCAAGGTTGTAAACCACAGTCTTCTGGGTTGCTGGGTCATAGTAGTCAATATCGCCGGCTGTGACAAATAGTAAGACTCCGACGGAGGAAACGAGGAGACAAGTATGAGCTCACAGGTTGGGTCGTAAGTGTAGTTGACCATGGCGCTCGGTGGGTGAAAATTCTCAACGAGAGGGAGAGAATTGGTAGGACGTCCAGGTTAATATGGGAATTTTGGCGTTCCGTATCTACCAATCACAGTCCTCGGACCCCGATTCAGCTATCTCTCTGCACATCCGCGTCCGGCATCCGAGATCTCACTCGGCAGATAATATTGAATATTGGGACTTCCGTCACAGGCACTGCACCAGCACCAGGAACTGGCAAGCCGAGTCCTCGGCCGATAGTGCTATCAATTCCAAGCGAGCGCGCACACGCAGCCGATATCAAGTATTTTGTATCTTAGCGGTGCTACGTGGCTCGTGTGCGACCTATGGTGAGGTCTTAGAGATTCATGCATATTCATGGGTTCCCTAAATATCCAAGTCGCTTTCGTGTGCCGTGTGCCATTATCAGTGCTTCCACATGGTGGCCGTGAGAAGATCGAGCATTTGTTCCTAACCCACTTCCCACGGAGTCAAGCGCCACACCCGTAACAGTGCAAGCCCCGATTCTTGAACCGTCTGCAACGTATCACACGACTCGTCCCACCCAACAGCCTAGCACAGGTCTGGACAAAGTTTCCCGTAAAGTAGACCCCAGATGATTGATCGCACTGGATGCCGTATTTTGCCAAGCAACCCTGGCTGTATTTTGTGACAGATTGAGATCCCCTCAAATCCCCCTCCAATCGCGAGCCGCGAGCGAGAGTCAAGAAGCTGACGCGAATAGCGGGCGAAAGTAGTCGGGTGATTGATACATCAACGTATCAACAATCATGCAGCACTACCCTTTATCTCGGCCTAAGCGGGAATCTAACACAGCCAATCCGAGTTACTCCGATGGTAGGTTTACTCCATCCGCGAGGGCAATATTTGGTAGTGTTTGGTGTGGTCGTTTTCTCAACTCAGCTGTTACTGTTACGTGCCGACTTACCAGGTCGAGTCGACATCCTTTGACGCGACTGATGGCAACCACGATGCTTCGGAACGTCGATATCCGAGCCTTACGTGTAGCATCTCGCTCCTACTATCCTCCAAGTTACTTCTCAAATGGTCGTCCGTGTGTTCGATCCATTGGTGACCCCACCCCTACGCTCTTTCGCGAACACTCATTGATCGTTGATTGCTCCAGCCCACACCACCGGAAAAATACCCGTGCCCACGGTTGACAAGGGTTCGCCAGTCCGTTCACTCAGTAAGAAAACGAACGACTTGTCCTTCCCAATCAGGGCAGATACGCGAACCTCACGCCTACCGCAATCTGGTCCCGAAATAACTCAAAAAAGCCTTCGCGCTCAGAGGTTCGAGCAAACATTGACTTTGATTTCGTCCCGGATCAGTCAAGGCCGTTCCATGAATAATTCACCGCAAGTCCGCAGCAGTGCCTGGCTCTATCTTTTTGATCTCGCAACCTGTGCGCAACAGCTCGAACGCGCATCGAGCAAATTCTCGCAGTTTGTCGACAACCGCAGACAGTTTCGTGATGTGCATGTTAATGCATTCGTTCGTGCGTAATTTGAGCGTGAACGACCTCCGAACGACTGAGCATCGTTAACTTGGGTTCTACTCTCCTCATCACAGGTCGTTGCGTTGAGCTCCGTTGTCCTGGGCTCGCCCTGACTGTATTCAGCGATCGACCAGCTTATCGTATGGATCTCACCCTCACCGCTGCTCGCCAGCTGCTCTACGCTTTCCACGAAGAACGCCAACTCTCTAACGTTGTAGCGCTGGCCGCCCTTTTCTCCGTGTACAACCTCCGCGCTCTCTCCTCCGATCCTATCAGTTGCGCACTCTTCGTGTCTGCCTGCCTTCGCGAGGGAAATATTTCCGGCTCCGATCCAGCATCAGTAGTCGCAGCGACATTTTTGTCCCCTTTCAAACAGCTCCTCTCTCAGACCCTTCCGATGCCTCTTTCGGTTGAGAGCAATCGCTTTCTGGAAAGTCGTTGGATGAAGGATGCGATGCTGAGTATCCTTGATTTGCTGGGTATGCAGGGTCACGAAACTAGTTGGGTCAGGGATTGGTGCCATCGGAGTCACTACAATTTTTTAAGCAATATCGAATAATATCAGTATCTAACACGCCAGCGACAATCGGTGCACGAGACCGTTGTTGATAACGCTAGCTCAGATCATCGAGTATCCAGAGCCCATATGGTCGCCCGTTACAGTAATATAAGGAGCACATGAAAAATGCGTGCCTTTGCTTATCTCCGCTAGTCGGGTGCATCACGATCCAGATGTCCTCAACGGCCTCACTAGACTATATTCGGTGCTCCGTTCTCTGGAGTCGCACGCTCTTATCATTTACCCGACAGCGCCACTCGCGAGTTCGGTATCGCGCTCCCACACAGATTTACGCATATTTACGCCCCGATGATCAGTACGGTCGATCAGGCGAGCGTGTCACTAAGCAGATACAGTATGCCTGGCCGTGACCGACTCCGCCCACTAGCGGTGCGATACGATAGATATGACACGTTGTTCATGTCGCTTATATCACTTCTATCTAACTCAGCACAATGATCCATCCAAGCCACCTTTATCCGATGAAGCCAGTGATACAGCGATCTGCTATATTTTTACCCCATCATCCAGCTCGCCCGAAATCTTAATAGCATCGATTCCATTGGCCAATTTCTTTGGTACAGTTGATATCGCCCACTGAAAACGTGTGGTGGGATACACAAACTGGCGGATTTTTCGGACCAACTCAACCTGACTCATGATCACCACGACAACATATTGGGAACGTTGACGAACACAGATCATACGTATATAACTGACTGGCAGAGACATGTATTAACAGGTCTGGGGGGGAAAGGACGTACGGTATCCGGATTGTTCTAGGAAACCAGACTAACTGAACGGAAGATTGCCTGGCACACACACCGCGACCGTACTACAGATGCTGTTATGGAGGACAAATGGGGGTATGAAGAAGTGAAGGGGTTGACTGCTTGAGAGGTCACTGGCATAAATGACAAGTGAGCGTAACATGCGCCTCAGACCCCAAACCCCAGACTTCAGAGTACAATACAATGGCTATGCTTCTTGGCACGAGGGTTTCGACTAAGAAGGGCCACGCGAGTGGCATGTTGGAAAACCTCGCGCACACCTTCACCTAATTTCGCTGAACACTCAAGGTACTGCCTAGCACCGATCTTCTGCGCAACGGCCATACCCTACAGACATGTTGGTGCCAAAAGAATGGAAAAAAGAGGTAATGCTCGCACCTCTTCCGAGGTCACAGTCCGCTGACCGTGCCTCCTGAGCATCTCGATGGTTTTTGGGTCGCGCCGTAAATCTTTCTTGCAGCCAACTAGAATAATGGGAAGACCGGCACAGAAGTGCATCACCTCAGAAATCCACTGAATAACATAGATGAAGGAAATGCTTGGGACATAAACGAGAGAAAGCGCACTTTCTCCTGCACATTGTCAAGGGAGTCGGGAGAGTCGATTGCGAAGCATATGAGGATGACGTGTGAATCAGGGTAACTCAAAGGGCGAAGACGATCATAATCTTCTTGGCCAGCAGTATCCCACAAGGCCAATTCGACGTGCTTGCCGTCCACTTCGACATCGGCAACATAGTTCTCAAACACTGTAGGGATGTAAACCTGAATTTCACTGTCAGATTATGCAGTGCAAGACTACACGAGAATATATAACCTCAGGGAATGTGCCTTTGGAAAAGACGATCAGGAGGCAGGTCTGCATAAAGGGCAGTTAGCTGGAAAGAATAGAAACCGAATGGTTGAGACAACACCTTTCCGCATGCACCATCACCGACAATAACAAGTTTCCTGCGAATATCAGCCATGACGTGAGAGCAGTTTCAATGTTTAGGAGGGTTAAAGAATGCGACGCTGTGGTAGCGGTGGCGTGGCGACAAGGACTGCGGGCTCTCAAGCGGGACTTGAACCGATATTGGCCCGTGCGTGTGAACTTTGTCGTGAGGCATGTGATGATGGATGACTCAATGACAGCTCGCGCCCGCGCCCATATAGTACAGTACTGACTGTAATAATGTAACGTGCAGTGTTGGAGTTGATTGCGATGACGTCCTGGCTTTCCTTCCTAATTAAGCCCCCTTGGCTGTTCAGCTACCTTCGATGTCACACTCTCAGGTGGCAGTTCATCAAACGGCGCCGAATATAACCCGACCCTTGCGACCCTTTGCCCATCGCCGTGACCGAGGTAATGCGGTGCGTCCCTTCTGTGTCGTCGTCGTGAAGTGAAGTACAAGTTAGCACCAGGGTTAGGGGTAACGGCACGTCATGCAAGGCTAGACTCTTGCCCCCACCTGCGCATGCGTCTTTCACGGTGGGTTTAAAAACATAACCCCTGCGTCTTGTTGCCCAAGCCATTCCATCCCATGATTAGTTTTTCAGGTCTGCTCCCGGAGGTTGCAGAAGCAATGTGCACCCCCATGCACCTCATCCTTCCATCTGGTCCTCCCTCTACCCCGAGGCTACAATGTTCTAACCATGGCGCTCTCTACCTCGGATCTATCTCCGCTGTCCTTGATCCTTCCATACTCAGGGAACATGACATACACCATCTCGTTCAAGTCCTTGATGCCCCATGGCTCCCCGAATCCGAACAAGACGGCTATGAGTGCTATCGCCTGGATATCTTAGACCTCGAGAGTCAAGACCTCAAGCCACATCTCGAAGATGCGGTCGAAGACATCGACTCTGCCTTGGGCAGGGGCCGCAACGTTCTCGTCCACTGTCAACAAGTAAGCGTTGTTCCACCATCGTTTCCCATCTTCGTCCAACCCCTTTCATAGTCGCCTCTAGACTTTGATTGGGTGGCGTAGGTTGATGATATATCAATTCTCATCCTCTTGGCACAGGGTGTTTCTCGCTCGGCAGCAATTGTCATAGCATATCTCATCCGCAAACGCGGAATGTCATTCGACTCCGCGCTCGCCTTTGTCCGCCAGCGTCGTCCATGCATAAAACCCAATTCTGGCTTTGTGCGCTGTCTGAGAGAATGGGAAAGACAGTGGAGTCCTCACGCAATGTGTGCTTCGACAGTAAGGCCTCAATTCCCATGATCAGTCGCCGCTCCACTCACATGCCGTACTAGATGTTTGAGCGCTCTTGTCCGATAGTCAAGCCCACTACACTTATCTCAAGTCGCTTCTGACGATTGGGACCTCTGTATCTGCTACGTCATTTGTATACCAGAACTAGCAAACCGAATGTCCCTTTTTCTGTCTAAGGAACACGAGTGATAGGATCACCGTTAGAGGGGCATTATCCAAGTTTGTGGCAGTGCCGCGCCTTGGGGTTATTCTACGCGTAGTTCGATAGCCTGTCAGGAGGAAGGATATATACAAAGAAGGTTTCTCAACACAAATACACGTTGCATACTGCCCGCAGTTTTATTTCCATCTACCCTGATGACATCCTATTTCAAGCCAACAGTCAGAAAATGTGGATCATACCTCGTCCATCATACCCTATGACAGGGAATTAGGCCAATGCGATGGAAGTCCCAGCTTGTGTGCTCATTCCCTGAAAACAACGATCATAACGGTTATAAAATAAGGGAGAAGAGAGGAGACGAGATAAATAGTACTACAGTAGTACTGTACTAGTGGTGAACTTCACGTTAATGTGATGACGTCAAGTCATCCAGCGCCAGGCTTGCCGAATGTGACGCTCAACCGCGCTTGCATCAACGACCGGTCATGAAGTTCACCAAGCCCTCATGGGTCATCCATAATGGTTCGCGGTTCTCATCTCTATCGTTATTCTTCTAGTTCACTCTATCCCCAAAGACTCCGCCGGAAAAAGTGACCAAGCACCCAAACGTTTGTCTATTTTTTCGGTCCACGTGCATCCAGACGGCTCCCGCATTGCCACTGGTGGCCTTGATGCGAAAATCAGGATATGGAGCACGAAACCCATCCTAAATAGCACCTCGGAGCAATCAAACAGGCCCCCTAAGTCCCTATGTACCCTAACTATGCACACCGGTCCCGTGTTGTGCGTTCGTTGGGCCAATTCTGGCAGGTGGCTCGCTAGTGGAAGTGACGATGAAATTGTGATGATATGGGACCTTGATCCGTTCGTGTTCTTATCTTATTCTCTTTGGTATGCTTCTCAAGAATTGCCTTTGTAGTACAGCTAGAGGCAAAGTATGGGGCTCAGATGAGGTCAATATCGAGGGTTGGAAACCTTTGAAACGGTTACCGGGGCATGAGAGCGGTACGTAATCCATTATTCACACAACGTGGTCTGTATTCAGTTCTGGCTATAGATGTGACTGACCTTGCATGGTCGCCAGAGGATCGGTATTTGGCTTCCGTAGGTTTGGATTCCCAGGTGTTGATCTGGAGTGGTTATACTCTGGGTGAGCCGATTGTATCATAGTCAATCGCCGCTCAACCTGGAGTGATAATTTTGTTCTGTTTAAGAACGGATACGCAGAATCGATCAGCATCACGGCTTCGTCAAAGGTGTTTGTTGGGACCCAGTTGGGGAGTTTTTGGCAACCCAATCTGACGATCGCAGTGTCAAAATCTGGCGTACAACAGATTGGGAACTCGAGGCTGAGGTTCGAAAACCTTTCGAAGATTCTCCCGGGAGTACCTTTTTCCGACGACTGAGGTGAGTTAGTTTACCCCGCGACTTCCCGTCCCATTCATTAGCCATTGGATTCAGTTGGTCCCCGGATGGGGCGCATATCACCGCTTCCAACGCCACTAATAATAAGGGATTTGTATTTATTGCTGCTGTTATTGCTCGTAATAGCTGGACGTCAGAAATTAGCCTCGTTGGACATGAAAACACTGTAGAAGTTGCTGTAAGTGCCTGCACTGCAATCTACACCCCAATGGCCAAATGCGTGTGTCTTCTAGGCATATAACCCCCACATATTCCTCCGTAATCCAACAGCCCCAGTTGCCACTTCCAACATCTGCTCGGTTGTAGCTCTTGGTGCGGATGATCGTTCAGTATCTATTTGGCAAACAAAGTCAGCAAGACCAATAATTGTGGCCAAGGAAGTTTTCGAGAGGCAGATCATGGATCTCAGTTGGTAAGATGTCTGCATTCTGTATCATCATTGTATTGAATGTGGTCAGGTCGTGGGATGGCCTCACCTTATACGCCGTATCCTCCGATGGTACGCTTGCGGCGTTCGCATTTGACTCCGATGAGCTGGAAGGCATTGCACCGCATTCTATTCAGCAACAGTATTTGCAAAAATTTGGCTTTACCCTTCCACCTTTACCTGAGGGTTGGTCACACACGAACCTCCAGCTGCCATCATCTGGACAACGGATGACTCCACCACCGTCGCCTAACCGCTCGCCTAATCAACCTCACGGCATTAGTGATTTCGGAGTTCCGTCGACGAGCAGTAGTCACGAAGTTGTCAATAAACTCATCGCCAAGCGAAACACCAAGAGAAGGACGCAGCAACAATTCCTGGGACCTCGTAGTGGTTCAAATTCCCTGGCTATACTTGCAAATTCGTCGTCATACCATGATTCACCCACGCACACACATTCACGCCCACATCCTGCCACCACAAAGTCGGGTCTAATCCCGGAGGTCTCCCAGCCGCCTACGTCTGCTCATGGATCAGACCACCGTTCATCAGACCATGATATGCTCACAGAAGTTCCTATTGATGCGCTTGGCGTCACAAGCTCCACTGCTGCAAAGCGAAAGTCGTCTGTTCTAAATATCCCGAAGAGAGGCTCACCAAAGCCCGCACTCTAGGCGGCGACCGCGTTATAGAGGCCAATCAAAACATTGTGAAAGAGATATGCCCACCCATCAATCAAAGAATTGACGTGTCTGAAAGTCCCGAAATTGAGAGGAAGGCCGTTTTCTCACCGCCTCCGACGTTGACCTACTTGTCTCTCAAAGTCTTGGATGCCGGAGATGATGTCCTGGAGTGCAAGAATGCGGAAACCGGAGGTAACCCCGTTTTAGTTTGTCATTGCGTTCTGGCTCACCTCTTCTGGGGTTTGAAGATCGAACGGAAATTAGCTATATCAGTGGAAAAATTGTATGCTGGCTCGACTATCTGCCCTCTCCCGGTGTCATCTTGGCCGCCACTAGCATCTTTTGTGCTGTGGGAATGCTTGATGGGACTTTGAATGTTTATTCTCCAACCGGCCGAAGGTGATGGAATTTTACCCGACTTTCTTTGTCATTCGTCTGTAACTTATCGAGTATTGGTAGGCTCATGCCAACTCTTACCCTTGGTGGGATCGCGACTCTCCTTTCGGCTGCTAAGTCTACTCTAGTTGCTATTACATCCACTGGTATGCTATATTCTTGGTATGACTCGACTTACAGTTATGTTGTGTTCTACCTAACGATGTTCTGCAGGGATGTCAAGAAGTCTCTTGCAAATTTTGCGCCGACGACAGTGCGACCGCTATTGTTATCTCCAAATAGTTCGGCCTGCGGAACAGCCATAAGTATCACGACCCTTGTGGCCCGACCAAACGGTAGCCTGATAGTCGGCACGACGTCTGGGGTCACATACTCATACGACGGTGGTCTTTGCTCGTTCGTAAAGCTATCCGAGCCATGGTGGGCTGAAGGCTCCGACGCCTGGTCGAGTCGACCCCGCAACAGTTCCACCCAACTGGCAGTGGTAGCATCTATCGAAAGTGCCATCTCCGAACGTATCAACCCCCCTCCTGGTACAACTCAACGGCCTCCATGGTGGACAAGTGCTCTTACTCTTGGTCATCTCGAATCCAAACTACATGCAGCACGTGTTCTCGACAGCAGTGTGGAATACAAGCAAATATTGTTGGTGTATGCCAAGAAAATTGCTGATGAGGGATTCAGGAATAAGGCGGAGGAATTGATCAAAGATCTTTTTGGTCCTATCTATTGGTCTGTACCTTTTCACTCCACGGAACAGCCTCTGACGCGAGATTCAGGCGACCCGGTATAAGCAAAGAAGATATTTGGAACCCATTGATTCTCGGACACTGGAAGCGAGATCTCCTTAAAGAAGTTTTGCAAGTATTCGGTAAGCCTCACATATTCTAGCCTAGAGTCCTTAGTCACAGAATCGGTTTCAGCCCGCAGCAAAACCCTAGCTAAGCTAGGAATGGACTGGCAAGAAACGCTTAAAAGGGCTACGACAAGCGATGATTGATTGGGTTTCTCATAGCTAGGCCGGCAAGTCTTCTCGGCGTGAGCATATCTGTCCCATGCCATCTCTTGTTCATCTACTTTGTGAAGTCCTGTCGTACCTAATTTCCTGTATTTGGGATGGATGGCTGTTCTACACCGTCGCGATATTTCAGTCTGATCATACTCCTTGTCACAATACTGGTTGCTGTTCAAGTTCAAGTGGAACTTTCTCTCCTTTTTCCCTTTTGCTTTTTTTGGTGTGAGAGTTGGTGGTTAAGGCGCTAAAGCCTCCCAAGTTTATGGAAGGTGCCGGTGAGGCGTCTTCTTCCTTATGACCACTAAGCATTCCATAGGGATGGGGATGTGAGGCAGTAGGGCTCATTCGCACTCGATAGGGTTTGCGAACTCAGTCATTATATTAATATTGTAAGGTGAGGCGCACGCCCACCATTCCGACTTTGAGTCAAACTGCCGTGTTGTCACGTCCCTCGTGCGAGACTCCCGTGGCGACCCCACTTCCTTTGTGCAATCCAGGGTATAATAATGCACGTTTCTACTCCTAGGTCCGCCCGATGCTTGGGCCGTCGACTTCAAAAACGCCCACACCGCCTCTCGTTTACCTTCCCTTGCAGCCAAGAAGGCAAGAACAAGGTACAAACATTCGAAAAATCATCATCTCTCACCGTTAACGTTTCGTGCGATTCTCCCACTCCTTTTCTCTTGACCTCTACTTTCCTTTCGGCCCAGGGAATCTCAAGCCACGGACGCTAATCCGAGCGATCTCGGCTTCCTCGCGCGCCGACGTCTAGAGGTGTCCTTCTCTCCTCGCCTCTCCTTTTCCGTTCCGAATCCGATCCCTCTCGTCTCTCCTTCCTTCTCTCCCCCTTTCGCTCTGGGATCCCATCCTCCCGGACTCACCGCGTACATCATGAATGTATAATGAAGGTTATAAACGTCTGTGAATTCCTATTCTTGAACATGCACTCTATCACCTTCCCCTCATGACTGCACTAAGCGCTGCATCTTCCAAAGTTGCTATCCGATCACTGTCGCTTTGTTTGACTGGCCATTCAGGCCCTTATTGACTAGAATTCGTGAGCAGCAAATCGAAACTGGATTATGAATTGACTCTTAAGTATCTCGATTTGGTCGGGACATCACTAATAAAGAAATATATGACCGGCCCAAGGGAAAGACGGACATTATACGTTTCGTGAGAGAGCCGGGAGCACCTCGATGTAACTGAGACTCGCGCACTGAGGTAAGGCGTAATACGGGTGCGAGCAATTCCGGGAGCAAATTGAGCCCATGGCGTTTTCCCGGTTCTTCCCGGCACTCAAGCAAATGGAGTCCCCCCTCCGAATCGGCATTGCCTATTCGTGGGCGGGCGGACACTCTCGAAACCGAAAAGAACACGAATTGTTCAATTCGAACGCCCGGTACTAGTATGCATCGCCCAGCGCACATTATACTTGAGTGCATCGGACCACTGCCAGTGCTGCAGCCGACGGATATGACGAGTTGGGGGCCCAGTACCACATGCACACCTCGTCTGCGCGCGACTCAGAGCGTGTGCTCGGGAGCCCCCTAATCGCGATGAACCACTGCAGAAACCATGCGAGGTCTGTCAGATGTTGCGTGAGTACACTGCATCTTTAAGCGGTGCATGACGTACCCAATTGTAGTGTATGGACAACTTGAAGCATCTGATATGCATTGTAACCTGTGAGTGCATCGCTGCGCCGGAAGGTGCATCTACTACGTATGGAAGACATGGGGCGACCCGCGCAGAACACGCTTGCTCCAGGGATATCAGAATCGTACTCCAACATCTCAAGTTCTCAGGGATCTCAACTTTTCTTGGTATTTGATGAATATGAATTTGATGTCTTGTAGATGCCCGTCGGATCAAAACAGTGCGTAGCCGATAGGGTCTATCCTCTCAACTGAAGGTTTGGCTCACGGAGAGATTGGAGACCACAGACTCCACAGTATTCTCGGACGCTGTACGACGGTAAGTCCGGGAGGATGGGATCCCAAGGGAAAAGGAGGGGGAGAGGCTCCAGTCAGAACCAACACGCGTGACAGGCTGACAGCACGGTAGCTCGGTTTGGCATGGGGCCAAGACCTTCTTTATTCTCCCTCTGATCCTTGATACGTACTGATGAGTTCACGGGGATTATATACAAGCACGCTACCTTGTACTTTGGCTATAAGGCAAAGAAAAACGTGTTCGTTGTGTGCATAAGTTTGATAAGGGAAAATAGAGGGGAGCTGGGAAGGTGGTGCGGGCGTTGTTGACATCGATGTGGCCCAACTAAAATGTCGGCAGTCTCGGGGCAGAACAAGGGCCCACCTTACAACGCTATCGTGCCGTCCTCTCTCTCTCACATCCGTATGGAATTCTTTCGAATGCGTGAGCCAAAACCGGATGACCGTTCCATATGTTCATAGAGTTCTGATTTGACACTAGAGTGGCTTCATAATCTGGAATGTATTCGGAGCATCCTTCCCATCAGTTGAAAATCAGAACATGATCAACCTTTTGAGTGCTTGCATCTCCTTTCCAAGTTCGTGAATGGCCAATACTGGCCGAAAACCTGTGGATGCCGTCCCGGCCCGTCCGTTGCGGTGCATTTCTCCAGAGTCGAGTCCGGCCGAAGAGAGTGCTGTATTCGGTTCCACCATTCTTCTTGTTTCGCATAACAGACCACCCACCCGAGCCATCGGCTGCGACTCAGTGAGTACATTGTCCATGAAATTTGCACGAAACCTCAACATGTGGTGATCCGAAAACCCTAAACAATATGAATGAATCGAAGCAATTTTTATTGGTCCGTGAAAGCCAGCTAGGGTGACTTAAAACCTCTATCCGGATGTGGATGCGAGAGTATGGAATGCATGGCGGACCCAGCCTGGCACCTGCGCGCCAAGTGAATGCCATAACGTCTGACTGAGGGATGACAAAACATAGATTGCCACGCTGACCGGCCTGACCGGTGATCGGTGATCACACACAGGAGAAAGGGATCGAAGACCTTTGCGTATCGACGGGAGAAAAGGAAGGGTACGCAAGGTGACCGTGTGCCAGCACTACCCTTCTATCGAAAAATTCGAATTCGAATTCGACGACAAATGTCCGTGTGATGACATCATCACCCTCTTTTTGTCACATATAAGTTCGTGATCTTGATCAGATGTCTGCCCCCTGTGCAACCGCCCCAACTCCCACCTCCCCAAACAGGTCAGGTCTCTAGCCGCCCAGCATGGTCCAGGGAACGATGAAAGCTTTGTGGTATAACGCCGTAAGTCTGTTCTAAGAACATGTCCATTTCGAAGGCTCATTCAATCCCACGCAGCCTCGGGATTTCGTTGTTAAGGACGTCCCGATCCCACAGATTAAAGATGACGAAGTTCTCCTTAAAGGTAAGCAGAAGTTGGCCCTTATTAATGCACGCTCACTGGTTTCACCTCTCCTAGTCAGCTACTGCGGTTCGTATCATCCACTTACACGTTCGTGTCATCAATGTCACTTACTATAAATCACAATCATAGGTGTCTGTGGCACTGATGGACACATACACGAAGGCGAATTCATCTCGGCATTTCCCGTACGTGAGCGTCTTGGTATCGATCTCACAACTATTGAGGTTGTCTATTCACGGGCGCATCTCTATCCCAAAAGCTCATACCTGGGCACGAAGCCGTTGGCTGTATCGTCGAGCTCGGGAAGAACGTAAAGGGCTTCGCCCTTGGTGACCGATGCGTGGCCGATGTTGGCATAACAGTAGGGTGGAACATCGACCTCGTGGCTCGGCTGACCGCCCTTAGTGTGACAATTGCTTCTATTGTCGCAGGGGTCAATCTCTCCTCTGTGAGAACTTCCGTGCGCGCGGAGTTAGCTCGGAAGGCGGTTTTGCGGAGTATATTTCATAGTACGCTCTGGTTCTTTCTCCATGGGAATGGAGCTCTTATTTTTAAAGCCCACAGCAGAAGCTTTACAAGATCCACAACCTCACCGATGAAGAGGCGACGCTCCTCGAACCTGCTGCTTGTGCTATCCACGGACTCGACAAGTTGAATGCGCCAGTTGGTGTCGATGTTCTCGTAATAGGCGCGGGACCTACGGGTCTCATTCTCGCGCAACTGCTCAAACTGAACGGGGCCAGAAGAGTGACAATCGCCGCGAACAAGGGTATCAAAATGGACCTCGCCAAGCAGCTTGATGCCGGGGATGAGTATATTGAGCTTGATAGACAAAGCCCGGAACGCCAGTGGGCTGAGCTTAAGCAGGCCAATCCATATGGATTTGACGTTGTAGTCGAGGCCACAGGAGTCGAAAAGCTAGCTAACGAGGCGATCGACTATGTATGCCGCGGGGGGACATTGATGATTTACGGCGTGTACGCGAATAATGCGCGTGTCCACTGGTCGCCCTCTAGGATTTTTGGCGATGAGATAAGGGTGCGTCTCTCGATATTTGTTGTCTGATTCGAACATAAACCATTCATTCCTCCATAGATCATCGGCTCATTCTCACAGACGTTCTGCTTCCCCCGTGCAGTGGCCTACTTGGACAGCAAGAAAATCCGGGTGTCTGGCATGGTAAGCGACAGTGTTTGTTTATTCACGGTGTGTTGATCCTCACCACGTCTGCAGGTGACGGACGTGTTCAAGTTGGAAGACTATCAACTTGCCCTGGATAAGATGAACAGTAGGGGAGCTCTCAAGATCGCCATCAAGCCCTGAATAGCTGAGTACAAGTCGTTGTGGTTAGTCGCAGCGAGGGCAGATGTTTTTGCGTTCTCTTCAAACGTGATGGTATTGATGTCAATGTCATAGTCCGGAAGGCAAAGTATGTTGTGTAGGATTAGTGACTTCATAGATATTCATTCAAATCAACTTCCTCAGGTTACTGGTACGGTATCGTGTGAGTCCGCTTCAGGATCTTGGAATACGGTGACTCGGTTTTACCGAGTTACAGGAACAAACTCGAGGTGGTGCGCCGCATCGGGAAAATAGGAATTTACTTTTGCTTTCTTTCCTTACCATTTACTCTCTCTTTTTACTCTTTATCAACTTGGAGAGCTCCAAAGCAAGTTCAAAGGTGGGGACTTGACAAAACAGAAGTGCAAAACATACGAAAGTTTGTCCCAAAGAGTGACTTAGTACATGGCCGGTTTGCGTCAGGTCCATAAGGGTTTGAGTGGAAAATATGCACGACTCAAAAATTTGGAATCGTGCCACTTGCGACAGCACGCCTCCCCAGAGTTTTCAAGGTTGGAAGCATTACATGCATCACACCCCAACGGAACGAAATGGAAATGGGGCAAATTGAGCAGCCCCGGGCCGTTTTGGCCCGGCTCAACTTTCCCCATTACCATCTCTCGACATACCCTCTACACCTTGTTATTCTGACGACTTCCGAATGGGCATGGCATCAAATACTTCGGCACGAATAGCTACCCGTTTGAGCAACCTGCCTTCCATATCCCTACCCACTGATTACCCCCGGCCTTCCGGGGCACACCGCCTCGTCGAAGCTGTTCATGTTGCCGAGTTCTCGGAGCAAACATCGCTCAGCTTGCTAAAACTCGCTTTGTATAACGAGAACTTTACCGAGGATGAGGACGATCTTGCATTATCAGATCGACCTTCAGCATTTCATTTACTCCTTTCCGCTTTCGCTGTCCTTTTGCACCGCTACACAGGTGATACCGATCTCGTCATTGGCTCATCTTCTGCATCCGCGAAGGATCCCCTTATTCTTCGCCTTTCCGTTGATCCAAGAGATCCATTCTGGGCTGTCGTTAAGAACGTCCAGCAAGCTGAGCGTGAAGCAGAACAAGATTGCGTTCCTTACGAGGCCGTGGTGCGAGCGCTTGGAAAAGATAAGGACGATATCCCAGAAACGTCCAGGTCTATCTTCCGCGTCAGGTTCTTCGATGAAACGAATGCACAAAAGGAGAATTTCGTCCAGTCTACCAGTCTCACTTCCGATATCACATTTTTTGTCACTCGCCCTCCCACTTCCATCCATGAATCCATCGCACCGCGCATATCTCTGCGCATCATATACAACTCGCTCCTATTCACTCGAACCCGTGTTTCTTGTATCGCCGACCAGCTCTCTACCCTTCTTCGCAGGGCCGCACCTTATCCGCTTTCACCAGTGGGGTCCATCTCTCTTTTGACACCTGTGCAACAGGCGAACCTACCTGATCCAACTGCGGACCTAAACTGGTGCGACTGGAAAGGTGCCATCACAGATATTTTCTCTAAAAATGCCCGCCGCTTTCCCCAACGACCTTGTATTGTGCAGAGCATTCCTGCGGCCCATTTGGATGAGCCGCAAGAGCGAAGATATTTCTCCTATGGGACGATACTTCGAGCGTCGAATATTCTCGCTCATCACCTCATTTCCGGCGGTATCAAGCCAGGAGATATTATTGTAATATATGCGCATCGCAGCGTTGACTTAGTTGTTGCAGTCATGGGAACGCTGAAAGTGGGGGCCGCCTTTTCTGTGATTGGTACGTTTGGACATTTAGCAAGCTCTTAAATCGCTAAGTGTTACTTTGTAGATCCCGCGTACCCTCCCTCGCGCCAGACCATATACCTTCGTGTTGCTCAACCCCGCGGATTAATTGTGCTCAAAGGTGCCGGGACGATCAACCCGACTGTTCGGGCTTTCATTGCTTCCGAACTTCAAGTTCGTGTCGAGGTACCTGCATTAGAACTATATGCAGATGGTACCGTAGTCGGGGGTTCCGGTAGTGGCGATTCGGATGTTCTCATTCCCCACTGCGCAATGGGAGAGTCTGACCCTGACCTCATTCTTGGTCCGGATAGCATCGCCACTTTGTCATTTACCAGTGGAAGTACCGGGATACCGAAGGGGTCAAAGGCCGACATTACAGTCTCACTCACTTCTTTCCATGGATGGGACACGAGTTCAACATTGGACAGACCTCCAAATTTACCATGCTCAGCGGTATCGCCCATGACCCCATTCAGCGGGATAGTGAGATTTCCCACTTACTGCTTCCTTCACACGTACTCATATACTCTCATAACAGTTTTTACTCCTATGTTCTTCGGAGCCGAACTTCATGTTCCAACCTTCGATGATATTAACACCCAGGGCGGCTGGCAGAATGGATGGCAAACAGTGAAGTGACCGTAACTCATTTGACACCAGCTATGGGGCAACTTCTATCCGCTCAGGCAACCGCCAAATACCTTCCCTCTTCAGCGCATTCTTCGTGGGAGATGTCCTGACCAAACGTGACTGCACCCGCTGCAATCGTTGGCAGCCAATGTGCGTATCATAAATATGTATGGAACGACGGAGACCCAACGGGCTGTATCTTACTTCACCATACCGAGCATATCGGAAGATTCTACGTTTCTGGCGACGCAAAAGATATCATGCCCGCGGGTCAAGGTATGATCGACGTTCAGCTTCTTATTGTGAATAGGAACGATAAGGACGTCCCCTGTGCAATTGGAGAGATCGGAGAGATTTATGTACGCTCAGGAGGCTCGCAGAGGGATATTCAGATCCAGCTGCCACTGCCGAGAAGTTCGTCGTCAACTGGTTCTCAACAACAGCTCCGCGACGCGATACACTCCTTCAGCCACCTGATGGTGCCGTCCTGGTCCAGAAATAAACATTGGAAAGGAATCCGCGATAGAATGTATCGATCTGGGACCTCGGTCGTTACATGCCGAACGGCACTGTGGAATGCACTGGGCGCGCAGACGATCAAGTCAAAATTAGGGGCTTCCGCATCGAGCTGGGAGAGATTGATACACATCTCAGCCAACACGCCTTGTGAGGGAGAATGTCACGCTTGTCCGAAGAGACAAAGACGAGGAGAAGGTTTTAGTCAGCTATTTTGTGCCGCTTGAAGGCCAGATCTCGACGGCTTCGCCAGCGATCTCCCCGATGAAGGAGACGTCTTCGGTGGTATTCGCAAGTACAAGCGTCTCATCAAAGACGTTAGAGAACACCTCAAGAAGAAACTGCCCAGTTACAGTATACCTACATGTACGTTTTCCTCGCCCGTTTGGACAAGAACACTTAGTGGATACCATCTAGTGTTCGTGCCGTTGAAGAAAATGCCGCTGAATCCGAACGGAAAGATCGACAAACCGGCCCTTCCCTTCCCTGACACTGCGCAGGCAGCTACTTACGCCACACGGGCTCAAGCAGATGGTCGTGCTACTAGTCCAACTGAGCAAACCATGCGAACTATCTGGTCTCGAATTCTTCCATCTGCGCCGTCCCCGATTCCACTCGATGAGAACTTCTTTGATCTTGGTGGTCATTCTATTCTTGCCACGCGGCTCATTTTCGAGATTAGAAAAACATTCGTCGTGAATGCTCCCCTTGGTTTGATATTCGACAAACCGACCATTGTGGGGTTGTCGCTGGCGATAGATTCCCTGCGTAATGCAGATCTCGGCCTCACTGGTGTGCCCAGCTCGATGGACGCTCTTGCCCCAAATAACGCCGAAGACTCACGCACAAGAAACAATCTAACCAATTACAGTCAAGACCTGAATGCCCTTTGTTCAACCTTGCGAGCCTCTTACCCTCACCCCACCTTCCCTGCTGATGGACATATCACCGTTTTCCTCACCGGTGCTACTGGATCCTTGGCTCTTTCATCCTACGTAGTCTCCTCTCAAGTGAGAAGGTCAAAAAGGTCATTTGTATCGTGCGTTCATCGACGGACGCCAAAGCTGCAGAGCGTCTAACGCAAAGTGCAAGCGATCGTGGTGTGTGGGAGGACAGTTGGAGGGGTGGTACGCGATTAGAAGTCCTGCGCGGCGATTTGGACAAAGAAGCTTTGGCCTTGCTCCACACGTATGGGATCGCATAACTAGGGAGGCGGACGTGGTACTTCACAACGGTGCCTTGGTAAGCATCCTTCCTGGCTTATTGATATGTCCTCTAGACCACACACTTCCGGAATAGGTCCACTGGGTGTATCCATACGAGAGACTACGTTCTGCTAACGTCTAGGGACTTTGAAGGCAATCGAATTTGCCTGTCTGGGAAGACCCAAGCAGCTTGTTTTTATATCAAGCACTTCTGCTATTGACACGGACTACTACATTCGTCTCTCTGAATCCTTGTTGCAAGAGGGAAAGGGCGGTGTTTCCGAAGATGACACCCTGGAAGGCTCACGCACAGGTCTCAAGACTGGGTATGGCCAATCCAAGTGGGTGTCAGAAAAACTATTATTTGAGGCTGGAAAACGGGGTCTCTGTGGATACATTATCCGTCCGGGTTACATCGTTGGAGACGCCGAAACTGCGGGTGCGTGCTCTGTCACGCCAGCCGGTTGTTGAGCTGATTGATCCATGCCCCAGTCACCAACACGGACGATTTCATCTGGCGCCTTGCAAAGGGATGCGTTCAACTTGGACTGGTCCCCGATATCAATAATACCATCAACATGGTCCCAGTCAACCATGTGGCTGCTTGTGTCACACAGGCTACAGTGTCTCCGCATCCCGGCACCGGGCTGACTGTCCTCCATGTGCGCGCGCAGCCCCCACCTACATACAACACCATCTTCTCGTCTCTTTCTCGTTATGGTTTTGCGGTAGAACGATGTGAATACCTTGTCTGGAGGCGCAAGTTGGAACAGCACGTTATGGAAGTCCAAGACAACGCATTGTTCCCTCTCCTTCATTTTGTGCTAGATGATTTGCCCACTAGTACTAAGTCCCCTGACCTTGACGATTCGAATA
The DNA here is from genome assembly GCA_022496215.1 of Russula brevipes. Lineage (NCBI taxonomy): Eukaryota > Fungi > Basidiomycota > Agaricomycetes > Russulales > Russulaceae > Russula > Russula brevipes. Next base: position 25,911 of record WTXF01000272.1, read on the forward strand.
TGCGCACCCTGCTTGAAGGTCACGAAGACAAAGGAGATAGAACCGTGTCAGACGGGTTGATGGCTAAATACCTTTCCTGGCTCATACTCGCCGATTTTCTCCCCAAACCTTCGTTCCTTGGGGCGGATCTTCTTCCTAAACTAGATGACAGTTCCGTAAGAAAGGCCTTAGGACGTAGCGGTACTTAAATTGTTTGTAGAACATCGAGAATGGCAATGGCAATGCTTTGTTGTACAACAAAATTGTTGATTTCCTACCATCTACCATCAAAAAGCGGTGACTTTCCTCATCCCAGCTATACGTCAACGTGGTGATGGAACATGTGATCATCGTCCAGTACCAGTAATCTTTTCATAATGGCCCATCACCGTGACGATATCATCTCCTGTTAGAAGTTTGTGCTTGGCTAGTAACTAGAGACCGGCAAGTAGAACATATCAGTGACATCTCAACTCGAATCAGAGAACATACTAATAGCCATACGCGCAACCCTTTCCACCCTGCTGTCTCCGTTATGGTACGCTGGAATGTCTCGACAAACTCTGTTACCAATTTGCGGGGATCCAGGAGGTATTGGCTTTCAATAGCCAGTCAGCATTCTACAACATCGTTAGGGAAGGGGTCAACACCGTTGTCTAGAAAGGATCCATCGATTCCACAGTGCTTGCATTGCCTTCTCCTCGTCTCTTACATCGTCTATTTCGAACAGCTCCTCGTCTCGCTCTAAAAGTGACCACGATGTCAAGCCGTATTCAGACATGGGATATCTGGCTACGAGATCAAAAAGTCGTGGGCCACAGGGGCGACAAGAGAACCTCAGGCCATCATTGTCGTCATCTGTGCTCGAAGGCAGGTAGGGATAGACCCCAAGGGGCCCGAGGGGATCGCGAAGATGTGGCACCTGGTGAATGCTATCACTAGTGGCATCTGGAATGAGAGAAGCTGTGCGGGAGGCGGGAGTTGGCGAAGATTCTGCTTTGAATTTGAAGGACGTCGGGACTGGATGTTCCACAGGCACGTCGATCTCATGCAGAGGGGTTTGGCGCTCTCTGGGACCCGTTTCAGACGCCGGTGAAGCACCAACGGTGACCAAGGACGAACGGAACGGTTAATAGGCGAAGAAGAGCTTCATTACACGATCAATAGATAATAAGATGAAAGCGATTGATTTACTTGCCGCGATGACTCCGTCTCTCCCCATTCGTCAACGTCAACCAGCAGCTCTTTACCAGGGAGCTCCAACGCAAGCTCCCAGCTCTGTACTCATGAGCAAGAAACAACATTCGACAACGAGATCGCGACTGACACCGTCTTTCCCTTTTCGCCAGCTCACCTCTACTTCAACGTGATCCCACTCCAGGTGTGCTTCCAATATTTCCTTCGTCCCAAGACGCCCTAATGTGTCACAGAGCGGGCAAACTAACCGGTCCTCGGCTATTTTCACTTCGTGAACCACGTACTCTGCCACTTCATTGTCCCACTCATTATCTGACAGATCTATGGGCACTTTGTAACGAATGGTCAGCAATTGCAGTTGAGGCGAAACAGGGTCCACGGCGAGGCCCCGTATTTGGCAGCGTCGGCGAAAGCTCGTTCTGACAATGCGGCGGAGAAATGGCAGACGTCGCTTCTTGGCGACAGTAGCCGTCGATAATGAGAGAGCTCCGAATGTCGTTACCATATTCTTCCACGCAGTGTCGTCACCACCAGCACTAGCTGGTTCAGGGACTCGATTAGGCATGAAATTATTTGTACTGTTGGGCATCACTTCTTCATCGCTACCTTCTAGCTGTCAGTTAAAGATATTTACAGTGACTCGCAGTCTGCAAGTATCTGCTTACCTGATTGAGCAGCAAGCTTAGAATGTTGATTCCGTGACAACCTCCCGAAAACGATGCTTGCATAAGCAGCGCTATTGACCTGGCTGTTCTTATATATGAGACCATCTTTGGTATAGCAACAAACGTAATTGAGGCACTTTCTATGCTGGTTCAGGAGAACGTCAGGTTTCCTACTTGAGGTCACTTGAGTTGATGATGCCTTGGCCCGTCTGGCCTGACTTTTGGCTCCCGTGCCACCGAGAGAGCGATCCGACGCGTTGACTTCTTTGGGTACTTTGGACCATGCTCGATGCAGGGGTCGCCCAAGTTCTTGTGCGCAATGGGCTTAAGCCGTCGCTCGGATTGGGGCGATACAATGACAGGAAGTTGCGTTCCACGGTGAAACCCTGCTACACCAGCAATTTCATACGATTGCGTCGTAACTAACGGGGGCGTGCTATACAGATTTTCAGCCGCTTAGAGAAAACGGAAAGGGCCAAATCAAACCAATTTGTACTCTGACTGAATCGGGTACGGGTAAAGCGCCTAGTGGATAATTAGACTGAAGTGACCGTGCCGTAGATGCAAAGAGGATTTCACTCTTCGTAGCTCGCCGCGGTGTGCAGACTTGCGACCTATTGGAGGTGCATTAATTCTGCTATTGGGATGCGCCGCTCCGTGGGGCTGCTTTCGTAATGTTACCGGGGGAGCATCACTAGTACTAGCTTTGCGAGCACCGCCTAGTGAAGGCATAGCAACGTCCAAATAGTCAGAGCCTGCACACTCGATGAGGTGGGCTGTAAAAGCTGATATGTGTATGTTGGGCCTCTTAGCTACTAGAGGTGTGGGAGGGAGGAGAGCTCGGCGATTGCCACGTTGGTGCCAGTACTAGTGATGTATCGTGACCGGCAAAGTCGGAGATGGTGTTGCACAGATAAGATAAGCACGACGAGCAGAAAAGTCGGCTCAGATAGTAGAAATCGGATGCGTTGACGTAACGGAACGGCCCAAAATGGATGATATATGGAACTACGACCAACAACAAAAAAGGAATCAACCGTAGTTTAATCCGCTATGGCTACGATCTCGTTCTCCACGGGTGCGCTGATTGTTATCCCTCCCTTGCGTGCGCGATCGACCATCGCTAAAACGATCCATTCCCATCGGCATGGGGGGTCGTGGGGGTAGATGCGAAATCCGAGGCTTCTGATCAGATTGCAGGGGGGGGTGAGCACATTCGGAAGTTGATATGGTACTGGAGGAGGTCCCTGTGCGGGGTAGTGAATAGGTGGGAGGTTCATCGGCAATCCACTCCTATAGTCAAGAGGCTGAGGGTACGGGTTTTGATGACCGAAGGATGGTGGAATGCCGAGTCGAGTGGTTGGAGGAGCACGAGAGCTTTCCCGAGAAGGATGACCGCGATTAAGATAGAGCGGAACATTGTTGCTAACTGGTTGTGATGGGAAGCGTGGGGGTTCCGTGAGACGTGGCGGGATAGGTGCTTGAGGGGGCTGCTGTCGGCGCCCGCGTTTGTCGAATTCATGGGATGCTTCGTAAACGGGTAATCTACGGGGAGGACTTGAGTTGTGTGGTGATGGTGTGTCAATCAAGAGAAATGGCACGTTTTGGGATCGGCAGGCAGTGGGTCTGTCCAGAAGTAATCGTGTTCAAGGGCCTGTGTCGCAGTGATGCGCTCTCCAGGGTTGCATGTGAGCAGGCTGTCAATGAGATCACAAGTCTCCGCGCCGAATCTAATGTCAAGATTGTCAATCTAAAGGACCAACTACACTTGTAGCCATCACTGACTGTTCAAAGACAGATTTGAGTCGCTTGGGGTGTTGGTTGTGGTGCTTTACACCCTCACAACCTGGCAAAGTATCGAAATTCGGCCAGGTATGTTGGTTAGGAGTACCACACATCTGCCATATCTTCTCGAGTTGGTCCAGGTCCGAGTTACCAGGAAGGATAGGATGTCGCAAGAACATCTCTCCTAGTACACACCTAGAACAAGTGTTAACAAATTTGGAGATGGCATGGATTCATCATACCCAACCCCCCAGATGTCAATTTCTCCACCGTAATTTCTCGCCCCAAGGAGTAACTCAGGCGGACGGTACCATCGTGTGACGACGCAATTCGTATAGCGCCGCTCCTTACTCCGTGAGCTCCCAGAACTCGGATCAATGGTTGCCGCACTAGGATCGTATGATCGCGCTAGACCAAAGTCCGCGATTCGCAGGGAGCCATTATTTGAGATCAAGAGATTCGCTGCTTTCATATCACGATGGAGAATGTGATTCTGGTTAAGGAATGTCAAATGTTACGTAGAGCCTGAAAAGGCAAAGTATACTCTGTGCATGTATTCCGTGCCCTCGAGAAGCTGCTTCATATACAGCTTAATTTGACTCGGCTGCAGCTTCACGCGATCGTTCTCCAATAACCCGGCTAGATCGTGATCCATATAGGGGAAGACCATATATACTGACAATGGTTTGCCGTTGCCATTGCCTGTCTCTGATCAACAAGGCCCAGGCCACAAGGTGACACAGAACGCACCACGAACGACAAACATATCTAACAATTCTACGACGTTGGAGTGGTTCAGAGCCTTGAGTATCTTGATCTCTCGCAATGCAGTCACGGGCATTCCCTCCTTTTCGTTGTGCATCAGGATGCGCTTCAATGCAACGAGTTTGCCAGTTGGGCAGTGTTTTGCCTTATGAACCTCACTAAGAAGACTATTAGCGTCAGCAGGGAGTAGAGAGGAGCAGGTCGTACCCAAAGGTACCTTCGCCTAGTTTGGTCATGGCATCGTAGTCATCCTGCTGGCCAGAGCCCACGAAGTTTCGTCCGAAGGCCTTGTATTCTTCCTCACGTGTACGGCGGAGTGGAGGGCGCACTGGGCGAGAGAGTTGATGCGAGTTTTGGAGCTCACTAAATTTCTCGTTTGTCTTCGATGTGATTTTCTCTGGTAGAAACACATAAGCTTCGTCTCCGCGCACCCGCTCGCCACTTGGTAAACGAGAATGTGGATGAGACATAGAGAGCGGGGAATGAGGGACCAGAGGTGC
>WTXF01000273.1:0-30756 GCA_022496215.1 Russula brevipes
CCAGCTCTAGCTCACCCTAATCTAGAACAGTACCTAATTCCTGTTCTAGTACCCAATTCTATTTCTAGTACCAAATTCCAGTTCTAGGACGAGATTGCAGTGCTAGCACACCACTACTGGGTCAGATCCCAATCAGAAATCTTTCAAATTCTTTATATTTCTCATGCCAATGTATCAGAAAGACATGGTTCTACTGTTTAATACAAAACTATGTAGACTGGCACCCTATCCTCCTCCCCTTCAAACTCTTATTGTCTGTCCTCCTCTGTGATTGCGCGCGATGTGGACGGCTTGAATGTGTGCGGGACACTTGGGGTGGTAGAGCATCAGCATGCGAGAGAAAAGGGAAGGGGGGGGGGGGGGGGGGGTACTTACACCAATACAGGGGATGCTCAGCGGTCGAGCGCGAGCTCGTCGGCGAGGACCGCGACGACTGCGCGCGCAGCGAGCGTGGAGAGGAGGTGAGGGGCGTGGACTGGGTGTGGACTGGGTGGGCCTAAGTGTACCGGCGCGGGACGCCCGGGGTGGTAGAGCATTAGCACGCGAGGGACAAGGGAAGGAAGGGGAGGGGTACTTACACAGCTATCGCGGGATGCTCAACGTTTGAGCGCGAGCTCGTCGGCGAGGACCACGACGACTGCGCGCGGAGAGGAGGCGGGAGCGTGGACTGGGTGGGCCTAAGTTCGCTGGCGCGGGACGCCCGGGGTGGTAGAGCATGAGCGACAAGGGAAGGGGAGGGGGTACTTACACAGCTACCGCGGGATGCTCAGCGTTTGAGCGCGAGCTTGTCGGTGAGGACCGCGACGACTGGGGTATTGGCGCGGAGAGGGCCGACGTCCTTCGGTTCCAGCGAGGGGAGTTCGCTGAGTACGCACCAGCTGGGGTCAGGTCGCTGAGAGAAAGCGGTTGGATCAGAACTGCTGTCAATCCAAAAAAAAAAGCGCACCTAAGCTCAGGGCGAGGAACCGCCCGCAGCGGCGCATGCTGGCAGCGGGTGGATCATGTCAGAGGCACGTCGTGGCTGTGATGGATGTGGAGGCGTTGTGGACGACACCTTACTTTTTTTTTCTGGTGAACATTCCAGGCAACGATGCAGAGATGGGAGCATGGCAACACAGGGAAGGGGAGAGGCGGCAACGCAAAGCAGGGTACAGCGAGAGGATGGCAGGTCTGGGTCCTCAATTAGAAGTGCCACCTATTAGGAAACGATTTGTTAGTCTATTTTGCATAAAGAGAAGAAGAAAAACTCATCTCGAAATGTTCCCTACTAGGAGGGCAGCACTGTGGAGAGTGAGAACAACGAAGTGGGTGGTCGAAGTTGAACTTGAAGGTTGCCGCGTTGACGCGTTGACGTGTCAACCAACGAAAAACGAACATGTCACATGACACTGTTGAATGGCAAGGCACACGTGTGCTGCGGCCGTCAAACTTCAAGTTGCTCCCATGCAACATGCATGACCCCATCCCACCACTCGTGCGGCAGGTTCTTGCTCTCCTCGCCGACATTGAAATCACCCTCCTTGTCTCAAACGAGGATCGACTCATGCTGGCCGCTCACGTGCATATCGAGACGGACAATGACGTGTCGGTGGGCAAATCAGACAGCTCTGTGGGCAAGGCAACGCGCGCGCCCATCTGCAGGCAGGAAACGAGGCCCGTGAGAGCGAAGGCGACGAAGAGGGTGAGGAGGCACCTGTAACATCCTGCCAACGGCCATCCACACCGCGTACCATGTCGTCGAGGTTCCTTGAAGCCACCATACGGATACGGGTATGGGGATACCTGTGGGGCGCGTGAATATTGCACGCGCCCTGCTCGAGGACAGTGCAAGGGGCAACAGCCCACAATGAGCACGGGTGGACCCCGCTGCATCGAATTTCACGAGGAGGACATGTAGAAATCATTGTATACGAATGTAATGAGCAGTGCCATAAAATTAACCATTTATTTGCTTGAGTTACTTCTATAAGTGCTGTGTGGTGTCCCACTGCCACCATGACTAGAGACGCTAGATGGGAAGTGGGATGACTAGACTGTCTAGATTTTGGACTAGAAGTGTATCCTCAAATCTAGCAATAGAATGAGTTACTAGATGACTAGAAGTACCCGATGTGACTAGATGGACCGTGGGACAACTAGACCGTTCTAGGGCTAGTCGCGTCTAGTGCCCCTAGGTACCCTAGTACGTCCTAGTAAATTACATCTTGCTGATGTGGAATGTGGTTCATCATGCATCATCATGCATGACTGGCCCAGGCAAGACTAACTTTGCCAGGACTTTGTTAATTTCTACCGGGGCTTTCATTAATTCATCATTGCATCATTTGCATCATCGTCGATGAGGCCTATGACTGAGGCCTCGATGAGGGCCCACACCTGAAGGCCGTTGAATGATCGATCCGAACCCCGGCCTTTGCCACACTGGTTTCAATATTGCACTCTTTGCGCGCTTGGAACGACTCGAGGGAGCATCGATCAGACACACAGACACAGACACTCAGTACTCAGTACTCAGGCTCAGTTTCAGTACTGCCTCAGTACGTTGCCGTGACGTCAATGTGACAACTCCGCGACGCGACGGTGAAAACGCGGGCCACGGGCTTGCGGCTCCCTCATCTCCCCAGTCCTCTTCGTCCTCTTATTTGCTCGCGCTCGCCATGGCTACACCACAGATGATCCCTGTATGGGTTGTCTTCATAGACTCAAATTTCGAGCAAACGGGGAATACATTGTTCCTTGAAATGCACCCGAATCGCCCTATTGCGGGCATGCTGAACGACGCCGCTTGGCAGCGCAGCCCCGCATTGGTGGGCAGTGTTTATGTAGCCGCTAGTAACCTCCAGTTGTGGAAGATCAAGACGCCGGTGCGACAGCCACCACGCTGCAATCTGAGGTCATCGGAGACAAATGCCCCCAATGGTACACATGAACTTGAGAATCTCCTGGAGAATATCAAGTCCTCCAATATTGCCGATCATGCTGAGTATCTCGATGAAGGAGAGAACGTAATAGATTGTTTTGAAGAAGAAAACCGGGAAAACAAAATTCAGGCATTGGTCCTATGCCCTGCCAGTGGTATGCCGCACGCCGTTGCTTTCGTGAGGTTACGCTGACGGATCTGCACAGATCTGGTGATGCCCACGCGTGGATCATCCAGCGAGATCACATCGATGGCAGAACCTCTCGATCCAGGTTCGTCTTCTTACTTTTCCCTATCCTAACTTTGCTCTGAAATTTGTTTTCAGGTGTGTTCGCCATTGAGGCATTAGCGGATCTCTCACCCCCGCCGGATTGCATGGGGTCGGCGGGCCACGAGCTACGTAAGAATATCTTCATCGGGCGCCCTGCAGCGCACTTCGGCTACCCAAATGCTATCTTCGATCCCGATCTCGCAAAACTTCACCATAGGCTCGAGGTGCTCAACTCAGCCGACAACGACTCTGGACCACTTTCCAAGACGGAATTGGAATTCGTCGATGTCTCGCGCGATTTTCTTTTCAATGTGATTGACGACCATTACTCCGAAGGGGGTTACTGGGAACGGTGCAGCCAATTTTTTGAACGCATCTTTGGAAGTAAGGGCCATGAACGGCAGTCGATCTGTGCACGTGCCACCGATAACACGATGGCCGCAAACCCTGGCGTTTTTTGGGGTATTCTGCAGGGTCAAGGTGCAAGACGAAGTCTTCCTCATGTCATCCTGGAGGCGAAAAAGGAGAAGGGGTGTGGTCATCCTACGATGCAATGTATCAAAGACTACTCAAGATCTTGTTTTGTTTGGAGTGTATGTTACGCTCTCTACCAAATCATCTTTGCGGAACTCAATCAAATTGTTCTTCCATTCCAGCATGACCTCGAGATCTTCAAGTCGACAATGTTCCCAGTGATTCTCATTGGTCTGAACGGGAATAGCCTTGAGATTTCCACTGCGCTCACGTTGGAGCGGGTTGTCGTCGACGAGCTCTTGATTCTCGACTTCAAGAACAGCTTTGATCGTAACATCACGATTCGGAAGCTAGTCCGGATTGCTTCGGCACTGGCGGAATGCGCACCACTGCTTGAAAACAGATATCGGGAGCTTATCCAACAGAATTTGTCTGCATATCGACCTCAGCGATTTTTCCCACACCCAACACCAGATCCTCATTCGCCACCCTCGTCCCCGCCACCAACATTAACTTACTTGGGCCGGTTGGATGCCAAGAACAGGCGGTTCCAGTTAGGGCTACTCCCTCCGCCCAACGTCTTCCGCAGCCTGTTTGTTGCCACGCTGGTCCAGGATGGGACCGATGTGGAGGTTGTCGTCAAGTTTACGGCGAATTATAACGAGCAAGCACACAGGATACTCGCCGACGAGGGGCTAGCGCCGAGACTGTACGCGTGCCAACGCGTGATTGGAAACCTGTTCATGGTGGTCATGGAACGACTGAATGGGACTCCAATGTCGGCCGGCATTCCGGAAAGGCGCCTCGAAGATTCGGTGTTTGACGACATCAGACGGGCCGTCGGTCATCTCCAGGGACACAATCTCGTTCACGGTGATTTGAGGGCTGTGAATATCATGCTCGAACCCAATCAGAAGCACGCAAAGGTTGTCGATTTCGACTGGGCAGGGACGAGTGGGACAGATCGGTACCCTCTGACGATGAATAAAGGCGAGCTGGCCGACGAATGGCATCCAGCCGTCGTGGCTGGTGGGCCCATGGAAACCAATCACGACGTATACGCTCTTGATGAAGTCCTGATACCCAAGTACAATCGTATCGTAGATTAGAGCAAACTGGTACGACGCAGGCGGATTTGATACGAGACATTATGCATATGCCACTAGTACGGTAGACTGAACTGACTTGTACGCATATGTACTACCGACTGTTTACGATAGAATAAGGAAGAAATAGAGCGACTGATGTACTGATGACTCGATGACGCTAGACACCCAGGCGGGCCAGCCAGTCCGGCCCGCACACAGTAAGTCGGACCTTTTTGAGAACGGCCATCTCTTGGAAAGAAAAGACATGAGCCCGTACTCCGGTGTTGCTGCGGTATGAGGATGTCATATGACTGCTGTAGTGTAGGTTCTTTGAATGACTTCAAGTTCGGCATGGGGGCTGAACGCTCAGCGCAGCGCTGAGGGTGCGGGGTGTCAAAGCCGTACCCTCTCCATTTTCGCCCAACCTCGATCCATTGGATCTGGGATTGATGGAAAGACATTGAGCGGAACGAGTTGATTGAGGACTTGCTGCCTAGCTTTCTTGGCACCGCAGCTCACCTACTTCTTGCTTCGCCATGGCGGCTCTGCGTGATTGCCGACTGCGCCGCCTGGCAGAGTCAGGCTAGTCAGGTCTTCCCACGTGGAGCTATGCGATCGGCCGAGGACATCTCATCCGAGACGCAACTTACTATTACGTCCTTTTTTATGGTCGGCGAGTGTCGATGAGCTGTAACATAACGTCTTCCATGTAGTTAATGTGCAGGTGGGGAGCGGCTCTACGGCCCACCGCTCGCCGCTGCAAATGAGATAACATAACATCACGGAACGAACCTTTCTGATCGCAAGCTGCGCATGGAAGGAGTGACACCTTCACCGCACGAACACAGCAGGGAAGACATATTGCGATAGTTCTTGTTGCCTTCCTGTGGTTTCCGACATTTGTATTGCTGGCTACGTTGGGGTATATGGAACGATGACAGTCATGGGAATCTCTAGAGTTGGAAATGATTGACTGAAGGGAGCGCGTCGGCGAAGTAGAAAGTAGGGAGTCATAGATGCCGACTGAGCTGTCCTGAAAGGGCAAACTGATCCACCCCTGGACTTGGAAGCTGCGATAGAGTGATCTAGGTATACGCAAGTTCCCGTCACGGTGGGATCGCCAAGGGGATCGCTTTAATTTGCGAGGTCTAGTGGTGTGGGGAGAGCTGGCACGCCGTGGTTGAAAATGGCACTGATGTCTCACCCAGCGAGACATAGTCAGGACATCAAAGGTTTTTTTTGCCCTTGTAGTGCGTGTAACGGTACATGATGCAGGTCATGGTGAGGGTCGCTGCCTTGAGTTTATGAGGGCGCCCAATGCGGTGATTAGCTAATTCGAGCTAATTCGATACGTACACTCCACGCGGCCTGATCGGGCCGGGTGTGGCCACGTGTGTATCTGGCGGCCTCAACTCCAACACCGAACGCGTTGGCTTTGAACGTTTGAACCACTGCGTGCAAATAAGGGTTTTTCTTTAAGAAAAACTCTAATAAAACCCTGTGAAGTGTTAAAGCATTATCAGTGTTTATTTCTCGGAAAAACTTTGAAAAAAAATCATTAACTAATTGTTAAGCAATAGCAGGCATGCCAAGCCAAAAATGAAATAAACTTAAACTCCATTTTGCCGAGTATTCTGGGCGAATAAACTCTGATAATTGTTTAACACTTCGCAGGGTTTTATTAGAGTTTTTCTTAGAGAAAAACCCTTATTTGCACGCAGTGAACGATTGAACGAGGAACCACCATCAGACACAGACTCGGACAAAGACAGACACAGACACTCAAACACTCAGGCACGGGTGCACCACGTTTCCGTGATATCAATGTGACAACCTCCGCGACCGCGACCGTAAAAACACAACATGGCTTGCGCTTGTGTTTGCTTCCCGCTCATTCTCCCCAGTTCTCTCCGTCCTTCCACTTCCTCGCATCCAACATGACTACACCACGGACGATACGTATTTGTGTCATGTGCATAACCCCAAATTTCGAGCCAGTGGGAGGCCAACCTCTCACACTCGAAATGCCAATAGATGACACCGTCTCGAGCATGCTGCAGGAGGCTTTCAAGTGGGGTCCCTCATTGGTGCGCGATGTCGGAGTACCCGACCTCGAGTTGTGGAAGATCAAGACCCCGGTGCTACGGCCACCACGCTATAATCTGAGGGCATCGGAGGCAAGCGCCCCCAATACTAATGATACACCTACACTTGAAAACCTCCTGGAGAATATCAAGTCCTCCAATATTGGCAGCCATGCTGAGTTTCTCGATGTAGCAGATGACCTTATAGATTACTTTCGAGAAGAAAACCGGGAAAACAAAATTCAAGCATTGGTCCTATGCCCTGGTATGCCGCGCGCCGTTGCTTTCGTGAGATTACACTGACGCACTTGCATAGTTGTGATGACGCCGAAGCGTGGACCATCTAGCAACGTCCCATTGAGCACAGAACCTCTCGATCCAGGTTCGTCTTTTTACTTTTCCCTCTCCTAACTTTGCTCTGAAACTCGATTTCAGGTGTGGCCGCCATTCGGGCATTAGCGGATTTCTCAACCCCGCCGGATTGCATGGGGTCGGCGGGCCACGGGCTACGTAAGAATATCTTCATCGGGCGACCTGCAGCGCACTTCGGCTACCCAAATGCTATCTTCGACCCCGATCTCGCAAAGCTTCACCATAGGCTCGAGGTAATCAACTCAGCCGACAGCGACTCTGGACCACTTTCCACGACGGAATTGGAATTTGTCGATGTCTCGCGCGATTTTCTTTTCAATGTGATTGACGACCATTACTCCGAAGGGGGTTACTGGGAACGCTGCAGCCAATTTTTTGAACGCATCTTTGGAAGTAAGGGCCATGAACAGCAGCCAATCTGTACAAGTGCCACCGATCACACGGTGGCTGCAATCCCTGGCGTTTTTTGGGGTATCCTGCAGGATCAAGGTGTAAAACGAAGTCTTCCTCATGTCATACTAGAGGCGAAAAAGGAGAAGGGGCGCGGTCACCCTACGATGCAATGTATCAAAGACTACTCAAAATCTTGTTATCTTTGGCGGGTATGTCACGCTCTCTACTACGCCATCTTTGCGGGACTCAATTAAATCGCTGTTCCATTCCAGGATAAACTCGAGATCTTTAAGTCGACAATGTTCCCAGTGATCCTCATTGGACTGAACGGGAATAGCCTTGAGATTTCCACGGCACTCACGTTGGAGCGGGTTGTCGTCAACGAGCTCTTGATTCTCGACTTGACGAACACCTTTGATCGTGACACCACGATTTGGAAGTTAGTCCGGATTGCTTCGGCACTGGCGGAATGCGCACCACTGCTTGAAAACAGATATCGGCAGCTCGTCCAACAGGATTTATCTGTCGATCGGCCTCGGCGATTCTTCCCGCAACCAACACCAGATCCTCGTTGGCCACCCTCGTCCCCGCTACCTACATTGACTTACGTGGGCCGGTTGGATGCCGAAAACAACCGGTTCCAGTTAGGGTATCACCCTTTGCCGCATGAATTCCGCAGCCTGTTTGTTGCAAAGCTGGTCCAGGATGTCGAGGTGGAGGTTGTCGTCAAGTTTACGACGAATTATAACGAACAAGCACACAGGGTACTCGCCGACGAGGGTCTAGCGCCGAGACTGTACGCGTGCCAACGCGTGTTTGGAAACCTGTTCATGGTGGTCATGGAACGCCTGGAAGGGACTCCGATGTCGGCCGGTATTCCAGCAAAACCCCTCAAAGATTTGGTGTTTGACGACATCAGACGGGCCGTCGGTCATCTCCACAGGCACAATCTCGTTCACGGGGATTTGAGGGCTGCGAATATCTTGGTCGAACCGAATCAGGCGCACGCAAAGGTTGTCGATTTCGACTGGGCAGGGAAGAGTGGGATAGATCGGTACCGTTTGACGATTAATAAAAGCCAGCTATCCGACGAATGGCATCCAGCCGTCGTGGCCGGTGGGCCCATGGAAACTGATCACGACGTATACGCTCTTGAGGAAGTCCTGATACCCAAGTTCAAGTCCAAGCGTACCCAAGAGTAAACTGGTACGCACGCGGGCGGATTTGATACGAGACATCATGCTGTTAGTACGGTAGGCTGAACTGACTTGCACGCATGTACGACCTACCATTCTACCCTGTCTACGAGAGACGATAGAAAAAGGAATGAATATACTGATGCTTTATACTCTGCTCTCGCCAGCCCGGTAGGCGGGCGGGTGGTTCTCTTCGAGGTGATATGGCCCACAACGTACCTCACGGGGATTGTGCCCTCCAACTGGAGACCCTTTGTGCTAAACATGATCGCCATTGCCTCAAGCGGACCTGCAACCCCTCCTTCCGGGCAGTGTTTCGGGCGGTCTCATACTATACTGTGCGAGCTTCTCACACCGCGTTGATTGTTTCCACCCTTACCAGAGCTAGTACTTTGCCAGGTCACAACCCCAGCTCCCGCTGTTTGCCTAGTCGAACAACACCATAGCCCAACAATGGGCTAAATATTACGGGTACCATTTCAGGATCATGCAAGCTTGGGGTCACGCCACCGAAGGGGAGCGCTATGGCAGTCGAGGCACAATTCTTCTGATATAAACGTAGAGGTGCAAATGATCCGTACAGACCCAAAAACAGCTCCCTGACAGCTCCCGGCATCACATCAACAGGGACATTGTGTGACTTCCCCATCTGGCAACCCGTGAAACATCAAAAAAGACGTCTCGGGACGTCTTGGTATATCGGCCAGCGTTATCGATTGATAAGTCCGACTGAGTAGGTGACCCTGACTCGGAGTATACCATAAAGGTGCGAATTACTTGGGATTGGACATCCTAGACACTGACTCTCTTGCTTCCCCTGTGGAGAAGTCATGCCCTCTCTGCATTCTATCGTGGATCTATTAGTCCTTTTCTCTTTTTTCCTCGCTCTGCGGGTTATCCGCAACTATCGACGACGCGGTCGGTTGTCCTACCCTCCCGGCCCACGGCCGCTGCCAGTTGTCGGGAATCTTTTCCACATCCAGAGGGAGTTTCCTTGGCTTGCATATACTCAGTATGCGAAGGAATATGGTATGAATTATACTCTTGCATTGACTCCGTCTACCGTTTACAACGAAACCGGCAGGGGATGTCATTTCCTTCCAGGTTTTGGGACGAGTCGTTGTCGTGTTGAACTCCATCAAAGCCACAAAGGATTTCTTCGAAAAGAATGGAGACGCTTACTCTGATCGCCCTGCAGTTCCATTCTACGAGATGTGAGTGCTTCAGTCTTTTCTACATGGCTTCGGCCAACACCAATCAGGATGGGATGGCACCGGCTTTTGCCGTCTGCAAGCGGTGACCGGTGACCGTTGGCGCCTGGGACGCAGGGTGCTTGACCGTGGCCTTCGCCCAGGTGCTGCAGCCACGTACCGTCCGATGCAACAGGAAAGGGCACATGTACTCCTTTCTCGACTGCTTGAAAGCCCGCAGCAATGGGAGGCCCACATCGAGCTGTTAGTTTCCCCTCTCTGTTCTGTATTACGTCCCTGAATTATTTGGCAAATATCTAGCCTGCAGGGTGAATTGATCCTCGCTATGACATATGGCTATGAGGTATCCGAGCGCGATCATTCATCTGTTGGAAATTCCGGGTAGGATGTTGGTGCTCTAGGTGGTGTGTGCGTGTATTTTAGTCTCGGTTCCAGCCGGTAACTCAGACTAGCGGAGATTAAAACCTCCTTGCATGCGTCAGAGTGAACTGTCTGGTGAGTTTGGGTCGGGCGGGTGTGGGTATCTCGCACGTGATGGAATTGGGCTGCTCGTATGGACTTATCTCCGCGTAATTAGTTGCGGTAGGGTGTTATCCAAGACTCATTAGATCTCATTCGCAAATCAAAAATCCCCGCTAGATCGACTCCCTCGCTGGCATACGTGTCCTTCCGCGAACACCTTGTGCAGCTTCCAGACCGTGCGGGCATGGACGGATGACCTCGAGGGGAACGCGTCAATTCCTCCGAAACCCCACAGACGGTCTCCCAGGCTACAACTTTGCAACGCACGCCATGTCAATGCTGTACGGTACGAGCTCTCCCAACGCCACTGTCCCCGGAGGCTAACTCGTCCACGTCTCCGTCGTCAAGTGATACCACAAGACCTGTGGTACGCAATGGTGCCCCCCCCCTCCGCTGGCCCTCACTCACGATCCGCTAGCGCACGCTAGAACAACCTCGCGCCCCCCGAACGTGCGCTCAATCTCCCCATGCTGGACCTACGCCGACGCGGTCCAGCACACGTACGATCGGGGCAGCGCAGCGATTGTGCCCGGCGCCATGACGTCTCCCTGTGACCCATTCACGCGCACGATCTGGTCCGGGTCGTGCGACGCCGGGCAGCGCTCCTCTGGCGGGCTCCTCGACTCATCCCGTCACGGGCAGGTGCGTTTGTGCCTCGCCACACCATTGCACTCCACAGACCCGCACGCACGCGCCAAAAAAAGGATCTATGTGCCCTCTACCACGACCTTCTGAACGCGTTGGGCTCTGCAGAGATATAGCATTGACCAGCTCGACAATGCCGATGCGCCACCCATCCTGGAGGCCGGAGGTCCACGAGTGGTCCACGTGTACCTTCTTAGTGTCTCGTCTCCCTCTCCGATGACCTCGCATGCACCCGGTACACTCGACCCGTTGACGCACCCCGAAACCGAGCTTACCCAGGCCTAACCGTCGCGCGCGATGCTGACCGCAGGCTGGCCAGCCCTGCAGCCCTCTCCTTCTTCCTCACCACAAACCTCTCCGGTCTACACCACGCGAGGCGTTCCTTACAGCCCTCGCAAAAGCCGCACTTCCCTCACGCGTTGTAGCCGCGCTTGATGAACCGCCGCAGGCGCAGCCCACCGCGCGCTCCCTGTCTCGCTCGAGGGGCTCAAACTCGGCCTCGCAGGGGGTAGCGGAGGCAGCGCGCAAGACACAACCGCCGGGGCTCAGCCCATGCAATCTGGAATGCGCGCGCGCTCTCGTCGCTGCTGCGCTCTTCCTCGCGGGCACGCTAGGCTCCAGCTGGTTCGCGGTGATCGAGGCGCTACATGCATCGCCTTGTTTATCATCCCTCTGACGTCGCGTGGGATGCCATCAACTCGCATCTTCTCTTCGTTCTCCGTCACCCAGCGGCGCCGCAACCCGTCAGTGTGCAGGCCGCTTGCATCCTAGATGACATCCTCGTGAGTGTGCCGCACCACCTCGCCGCAACCCCCAGCAATCTCCAAGCGGCCGTGCAGCGCCGCGTGCTCAAAGTCCTCCCACAGCAGGTCATGCACAACGGCACAGCATCGAGCACAAGCATGGAGCTGTGCCGCTTGTGCCTCGAGGCGCACCACCAAACCCTACCGGGCACCCTCCTCGTCGGTTGAGAAATGATATCCGAAGTCCCCGGCAGACGCGTCTGCCGGCGCGCCCCTTCCGACCATGCTTGGCCGTCCGGCCCTTCCTCGCCCAGCGCCCCTCGCAGTCGTCCCCCGCCACTCAGTATCTGCAGGAGAAGGGCTACTCCGCGTTGATCAAGATCGCATTCCAATGCATGATGCCCATGTGTGACGCCGCGCTCTCGCCAGAGCACCTTTGGCTCTGCATGAGCACGCTTGGGCACTGGGCAGTTTGGGCGTCAGGCGGACATGAACATCGCACTGACTGCGGAGGAGAGCCTCCTGGGGCGTCTCTAACGCGATACATGGGTGCCGGCCTTACAACGCTTTGTACGCATATTTCATGAGGGCACAGTCCTCAGTAGAATAGAACTGGTATAACTAGACGAATTTGTCCAAACGTTGAGGACATTGAAGGACGTCGTGCTCGGGGTAGTAGGGCAGACAGCGCGACTCGGACTTAGCACAAATTAATTAAATCAGTATATCAAAATTAAATCGCTCGAAACGCTCCAAAACTCTTTATTTTGTCACGTGCGCGAGATACCCACACCCGCCCTATCGAAACTCACCAGACGTTCTACAGACTCTTGTGTTTGTGTTTTTCAGAGTCCGACCCACATTCCGACATTCTCCGACAGAGTCTGTTGAACGGATGGGAACGAGACTACGTGTATTTGTATTGCAATGACGTCTGAAACGTGAAACGTGAGAATTTCGGCCAACTACGCTAGCCATTTCAAGTGACATAAAGCACGTGACTGTACGATGCGGGGAATCCATCGGCAGAATACATGCATATAACTTGGGCCAAATGCGCTCCAAGAAAGGTGCCCTTCTCGTCTTACACCCATGGCCTCCCATATGCCTATCGTTGACGTCGTCGCTTTTCTGTTCTTTTGCCTTGCTATTTCGGCTATCCGCGCCTATCAAGGGAGGAAAGGACTCCCCTACCCCCCGGACCCCAACCTCTTCCCGTCATTGGGAACCTGCTTCAGATACCGAAGGAGTCGTCATGGCTCGTGTACACTGAGCTCGCCAAGAAATATGGTATGAGTTACTCTCCGATATCTGGACCACCTACAATAAGTTCGGTAGGAGATGTCCTCTCTCTCCACGTTTTCGGGCAAGTCATCGTCGTGTTGAACTCCATCAAAGCTACCAAGGACCTTCTCGAAAAACGTAGCGAGATATACTCCGATCGCCCTGTCATCCCGTTTTATGATATGTCCGTGAGAAAAAGTTCGATGAACTCGATGACTAATTGACCTAGTGTAGGATGGGGTGGAGTTGGTTCTTACCGACAGCCAGATATGCTGATGCTTGGCGTCAAGGACGCAAAGTGCTTGATCGTGGTCTCGGGCCAGGTGCTGCAGTTGCTTATCACCCCATGCAAGAAGCAAGAGCGCGTGTACTCCTTGCCCGCATGTTGGGAAGCCCTGACGAGTGGGAGGCCCATATCGAGCTGTCAGTGATTTCCCATTACGGAGCCATGTCCCGTTCTTTATCCCATTTACAACTTTGCAGCCTGCAGGGAGAGCTGATTCTGGCTATGACTTATGGTTATGAAGTGCGCGGACGTAACGACAGGAAGATCGAAGTTGCAATAGATATGTCTAATCATGGATCAGCGACAGCTCTTCCAGGTGCATTGCTTGTCAATAACCTTCCTTTCCGTGCGTTATCGCTCCTTGGGATGGTCCTTGAGTTCACAGTGACTTCCTTAGTTCGGCACATTCCCGAGTGGTTGCCGTGGTTTAGCTACAAGCCGCTTGCTCGCATCGGTCGTGACTTGGGAACTGAGGTCTTGAACGCTCCGTTTCAGTTTGTCAGAGATGCCATTGTTAGTTAATCGTCTGAATGTCTCCATGTCGAAATCCCGAACTTATGTCCTTATGTGTTATCGTATAGCTCGAGGGCACAGCACGACCCTCACTTGCTCTCGAGAATCTACAACAAGTAGAGAAGCTAAGTGGTGCAGAACGCGAAAGGGCTGAGGAAAGGATCATCGGCGCTTTAGGTTCTATCTACTCAGGTCGGTGATTAACACGGTACTCAGTCTGCAGTGGTTGAGACTATCCTTCTCAGCCGGAAGTGACACCGTAAGCTGCAAAAAGGTATATTTGCAGTTGTCAACTCATTCGAGCCCTTGATTTGTAGACGGTCGCCGCCATGATGACATTTTTCGTTGCTATGTTACTCCACCCAGGTATTGCGAGGAAGGCACAGACCGAACTGGATTCTATCACGGGACGAGACCGACTCCCAGCTTTCGATGATCGTCCACGGTTACCATTCGTAGATGCAGTGTGTAAGGAAGTTTTCAGGTGGCGGCCTGTGACCCCTCTCGGTACGCCGACCACTGGCAGGGCTAATGAACACACAAGAGAAGAAGTATTTGATAACATCTTTGATTGCAGGTGTCCCGCATGCAACCACAAAGGACGACATTTTCAACGGTTTCCTTATACCCAAAGGTGTGTATGTTGTCTTATTTTTGGGTTCATCGTTGGAAGACGCACCTTTAACCAGGGGCGATCGTGATCGCAAATTCATGGTGAGATATTTTTTCTTTGCTTCCGAATGACTTTAACTTTTCATAGGGCGATTTTGCATGACCCGACCATATATCCGGAGCCAGACGTCTTCAAACCGGAACGCTTCCTCAATCCGGATGGAAGCCTGCTGGACGATCCAATTCTCACATCCTCATTTGGATATGGAAAGCGTATATGTCCTGGGAGACACTTCGCGGACGCAACGTTGTTTATAACTGTTGCATCCGTGTTATCAGTTTTCAACATTGAAAGAAAGGTAGGAGCCGGAGGTCAGCCTTTTGAGTACTCGTACAGAGGCACAGTCATAAGGTTCGCCCCATTTCCTAATGAGAAAGACGTGATGGAGGTTAGTTCTGATTGCTACTACAGTCGTCCCAACCCATTCCCATGCTCTATCAATCCGAGGGATAAACGTGCAGAAGAGTTGATTATTGCCGATGCCATGGCACGTTAACGTTAGGCCTGCAGTTTACTTTACCCAGAATTTCGCTGGCAGTGTATATACATCAAACTGATTCCACCAGCTGGATCCGCGGTAATATTCGGTCGGGTAATATACCTCTGGCTTCACTTTCGATGACATCGCCGCGGCTTGATGCGCTGAATGAGGTGTAAAGAGATCGACACCGCGTGGCTAACCGACGTTAAGTTCTCCTGCCCTTTACCCGTGGACTGATGAACTGTTGTCTTGCCCGATCTGGGTTGAATTATGCAGGCCGTTGCGTCGTTTCGTTGCACCGCTTCAGGGTTTTGAGGTGCCGTGTTAGGTGCTGCACTGTTGTCTATGGGCTAACCGGACCTCGGCCTGCACTCGCTCGGAACTGGCGGAACCGGAATGCGAAATGGAACACCGAGGGTTTCGAAGAACAAGAACGTCCATGCCTTGGGAAAACACATAAGCCGTACTTCGCTGGTTGAATTGCGGTGTGCGATGACCGCTCTGGTGTAGGTAGGTTCTTTGAATGACTCCAAGCTCGACATGGGGCTGAACGCTCAGCGCTGCGCTGAGCGTGCGGGGCGGAAGCCAGTCACCCACTGGCCAATCGTACCCTCTCCCATTTTTGCCCAGCCTCGATCCATTGGACCTGGGATGAATGGAAAGACATCGAGCGGAATGGTCGATGTTAATCGAGGCTTTGCTAGCTAACTTTCTTGGCACCGCAGCTCACCTACCTTGCATCGCCATGGCGGCTCTTCGTGATGCGTGATTGCCGACTGCGCCTGGCAGGCTAAGTCAAAGTCCTCCCACGCGAGTCATGCGATCGGCTGAGGATATCTCGTCCGACGTCCGAGGCACGCAGACACAACTTACTTATTCATCATTTCCTCCCCAAACGATGCCATCACGATCCGTATGGACGCGCGTGCTGACCGTGACTTTTCCGCCTGAGTTTTCTATTATGCAACGCATTGACGAGTAGCTCGCCGGATAAAGATATCTCAGCATTCAGCATGACCGCTCAGCAGAAATTCAGCGGCCGTCTTCGCGGTGTAGCGCCAATTCTTACTCTTGGAACTTATTGTTGTGCATAATCTACCCTTGGAAGCACAATAGATGCATGCTCACAAGATGCTGGGGGGATACGGAAAGGGGATGGATGTCCGGTAAAAAACGTTCAGCATGACTGAATCCCTCGCGATGGCGTACAGTAAGCTGGATGCAGTGGTGAGCTCACGAATCCGTTGAGGGCTCGGCAACCTCGTGCCACTGAGAACTTCGGAACATCGAGTAGATTTCCTATCACTAGCCAACATGGTGGACCCAGAGGATAAGGAAAACCTCTCCAGTTTTAGTGGTCGCGGAAAGCAAAGAGGTAAAGAATTGCGAAGATCAGCGATGGTCGGGAGAGAGAGTAGCATGTTTAACACAGTACGTTTCCGCGGGGGGAGACAGTCATTATAATCGTGGCCAGTATTGAATGCAAAACTACTGCGCGGATCCCGAAAGGTCAGATGTCGTATGCAATTTTTGGACCTAGCCACGAGAACAATACAGTAACCGGAGAACGTTTCGCTTGCTAATTTGTCCCAGGACCGGACACCTGAAACGAGATAACCATCCTCGCGGGCGCGTTCCTCATCACAATAAATGTGAATCGGAGGTTTCAGCGGGTAGAAACAGCAGGTCGTCGGGGCTACGGAGTCGGAAAGCAGTGCGATCCAGCAGAACCGGTAGGACGCAGACAACGGCTTCTCTGGCACCGAGGCGCCGGTGCACTTTCGGGGTCGAATAGCGCCAAACCATGATGTGCACCTGGATGGATGGATGGATGGAGATGGAAATGGAAATGGAAATGGAAATGGGAGGAGGATGTGGGAGAGCGTCTGTTGCGAGGTACGAGGCGTTTAATTTGCTAGGATATTGGTGCCTTGATGGTGGGTGTGGGCGCAAAGAGGCGTCAGGCGCGTCAGGGGTCGGCGAATCGGATCGTTGAAAATGAAGATGTGCAAGCGCCATCCTCACTCGCTGCATGATGGAAATCATCATTATTGCTGCAAGGTGCACACCTGTGGGCTCGGATCAGAGAAGAGAAGAAACGCGCCGGGACAATCCGTCGCGTCGGAGCGCTCATGCACGGTGACGCGGCTGCCACTGCCAGTGACGGACGCCACGCCGGCCAAGCCATGTATCATGGCATCATCATCGATGAGGTCTATGAGGTCTCGAGGAGGCTCGGACTCGGAGCCCACACCTGAACAATCGATACCAAGCCACATTTGATTCAAAATTGCACGCTTGGAACGAGGGACCATCGACGGATCCGACACAGACACAGACACAGACACAGACACAGACACAGATACTCAAACACCAGGCAGGCACGGTGCACTTTGCCGTGACGCGACGCGACCGCGACTGCCAGTACTAGTGCAAGCCTGAAAAACGCGGGCACAGCGCTTGCGCCCGGCACTGCCCATCTCCCCAGTCCTCTTCGTCCTCTCACTCCCTCGCCCTCGCCATGGCTACACCACAGACGATCTCTATATGGCTTATCTTCCTGAGCTCAAATTTGGAGAAATTGGGAAATCCCTTTGTACTTAAAATGCCAATAGGTGACTCCGTCGAGGAGATGCTGGACGAGGCTTGGCAGTGCATTCCCTCACCGGTGCGCGATCTCGGGGCAACTGGCCTCCAGTTGTGGAGGATCAAGTACCCACCGCGACAGTCGTGCTCTAACACCTCGCAATACGCCCTTGGAACGAGATCGATCTTTACACTTGAGCTATTCATGGAGGTCATTGACTCCTCCAGCATTTTCTATCTTGCAGAGCGTCTCCAAAATGCAGAGGATATAACGGATTTCTTCAAAGAAGATCCAGAGCAGAAGATTCAGGCGTTCGTCCGATGCCCCGGTATGTCGCGCGCCGTTGCTTTTTCGTGAGGTTACGCTGACGGATCTGCACAGATCTGGTGATTCCCAAGCGTGAATCATCCAGCAAGGTCCCATCAGACGCACTGCAAGAACCTCGCGATCCAGGTTCGTCGTCTAAATTTTCCCTCTCCTAACTTTACCCTGAAACTCCATTTCAGCCGTTGAGGCATTAGAGGCTCTCTTACCCCCGCGAGAATACATGGGGCCGGAGGACCTTCGGGGCCGTGAGCATCGTGACAATGTCTTCATCGGGCGACCTGCAGAGCACCTCGGCTACCCAAATGCCATCTTTGATCCCGATCTCGCAAAACTTCACTATAAGCTCGAGGTAATCAACTCAGCCGACAACGACTCTGAGGCACTTTCCCCGACAGAATTGAAACTTGTCGACGTCTCGCGCGATTTTCTTTTCAATGTGATTAAAAACCATACAACCGAAAACAGCTACTGGGGAGGCTGCGGCAAATTTTTCGAACACATCTTTGGAAGTAAGGGCCATGAGCAGCGGCCGATCCGTACAAGTGCCACCCATAAGACGGTGGCCGCAATTCCTGGCGTTTATTGGGGTATTCGGCAGGGTCATCGAAGTCTTCCTCATGTCATCCTGGAGGCAAACTTTGAGAAGGGGCGTGGTGATGCTACGATGCAATGTATCAGAGACTACTCAGAATCTTGTTATCGTTGGGAGGTATGTCACGCTTTCTACTAAGGCCGTCTTTGCGGAGCTGAACCGAGTCGTTGTTTCATTCTAGTATGACCTCGAGATCGTTAAGTCGACAATGTTCCCAGCGATCCTCATTGGTCTGAACGGGAATAGCCTTGAGATTTCCACTGTGCTCACCTTGCAGCGGGTTGTCGTCAACGAGCTCTTGATTCTCAACTTGACGAACACCTTTGATCGTAGCACCACGGTTCGGAAGCTAGTCCGGATTGCTTCGGCACTGGCGGAATGCGCAGCACTGCTTGAAAACAGATATCGGCCGATCATCCAACAGGATTTGTCTGCATATCGACCTCAGCGATTCGTCCCACACCCAACACCAGATCCTCGTTGGCCACCCTCGTCCCCGCTACCAACATTGACTTTCGTAGGCCGGTTGAACGCCGAAAACAGGCGGATCCAGGTAGTACAAAACCCTTTGCCGCATCAATTCCGCAGCCTGTTTGTTGCCAAGCTGGTCCAGGATAGGACCAGGGTGGAGGTTGTCGTCAAGTTTACAGCGAATTACAACGAACAAGCACACAGGATACTCGCCGACGAGGGCCTGGCGCCGAAACTGTACGCGTGCCGACGCGTGATTGGAAACCTGTTCATGGTGGTCATGGAACGCCTGGAAGGGACTCCGATGTCGGCCGGCATTCAAGGAGAATACCTCGAAGATTCGGTGTTTGACGACATCAGACGGGCCATCGGTTTTCTCCAGCGGCACGATCTCGTCCACGGAGATTTGAGGGCTGTGAATATCGTGCTCGACCCCAATCAGGCGCACGCAAAGTTGGTCGATTTCGACTGGGCAGGGAAGAGTGGGATAGATCGGTACTCTCTGACGATTAACAAAAGCGAGCTGGCCGACGAATGGCATCCGGCCGTCGTGGCCGGTGGGCCCATGGAAGCCGATCACGACGTATACGCTCTTGATGAAGTCTTGATACCCAAGTTCAAGTTCGGCGTAGTCAAGAGGTCAAGAGTAAACTGGTACGCACGCAAGCCAACTTGAGACATTACTGGTATACTTCTAGTACGGTAGGCTGAACTGACTTCAAGTTGCACGCATGTACGACCTACCGTTCTACCCTGTTTACGATAGACGATAGAAAAAGTAACGAATAGACTGATGCTCGATGCTCTCGCCACTGCAGCCAGTAGGCGGACCAGCCGGTCCGGCCCACTCGTAACCGGCAGAACGCGGAACCGGCACGGTTTGTTTTGAAGAGTGTCCATGCCTTAGGCCTTAGGAAAAGACATAAGCTCGTACTCCGCTGGTTGCATTGCGGTGTGCGATGACCGCCATGGTGTAGGTTCTTGGACAACTCCAAGCTCATCATGGGGCTGAATGCTGAGCGCGCGGGGCGGAAGCCAGTTATCCACTCATTATATCATTATCCACTGGCAAGTCCTACCCTCTCCGTTCTCCATTTTTTTCCCCAGCCTCGATCCATTAGATCCCGGATAGATGGACATGGATGGAAAGACATAGAGCTGAATGGTCGATGTTAATCGAGGCTTCGCTAGCTAGCAGCCTTCTGAGCACCGCAGCCTTGACCACAGCTCACCTACCTCGCATCGGCATGGCGGCTCTGCGTGATTGCCGACTGCGCCTCGCCATGCGCCTCGCAGTCAGGCTAGTCAGGTCTTCCCACGTGGAGTCATGCGATCGGCCGGGGACATCTCGTCCGACGTCCGACGCACGCAGACGCAACTTATTATTCATCATTTCCTCCTCAAACGATGCCATCACGATCTGTACTTATGGACGCGCGTGCTGACTGTGACTTTTCCGCCAAGTTCCCTATTATTGCAACGCATTGACGAGTTGCCGGCCCGGATAAGGTCACGGTGTCTCAGCATTCAGCATGAAAGCTGACAGCAGGAATTCGGCTGCTGTCTTCCCGGTGTAGCGCCAATTCTTACTCTTGGAACTTATTGCTGTACAAAACGTACCTTTGGAAGAACAATAAAATGCATGCCTACAAGATGCCGGGGGGATATCGAAAGGGGATGTCCGGTCAAAACGTTCAGCATGACCGAATCCCTCGCGACCTCGTAAGTTACGATGGCTGGATGCAGTGATGGGAATGCTCACAGCTCCGTTGAGGACCCGGCGACCTCGTGGCATCACCTCCAGGGAGCTATAACCAAGAAAGGGAACGGTGTCTTGGAACGTCTGCATTGCAGGGCATGAGGAATCCAAATAGAATATCTGAGACTGGGTGTCGTGGAGTGATGGCTCCCATATCTGTATGGCCAAGCTATGCTATGCGATGGCATTCAGCCAGCCAGCTAGCCAGCCAGCGACCGTTGGCGAAACAGGGGCATCTGTCGCGAGTCAATTCAGCCCCACTGGGGAACGCAATCGGGGTTTCCTTGTTCCTTCGTATAAACAGTAATGTAGTAATATATTTCTATGAAAGTCCTGACTCTGGCAAGCTCTTGAGCAGACGCAAATGGTCACCTATGCTACATATTTATAAGCCTCCGGACAATATATGATGCAAAAAAACACAGAATATGGAAGAGATCTCAGACCCAGGCACTCGCTTTAATCAGATCTTCAGCGAGTTTATCCCTCGGAGTGATAGAACATTCAAACTTCGCTGGTTTCCTTGTACCGATCCACATACATAATTAGTTCTTGATTACAGCTACGAGAGGATGCATACGCTTACATGGTAATCTGCCCTTCAACCAAGGTCTCAATATGACAGGAATTTCGCGGCCGTTCTCGTCTTTTGTCTTTGTTACGTGGAACACGGACAGCACAGACGACACGAAGACGAAGAGTATCGCTTCCACCAAGTGGCGCCCTGGACAGATTCGCTGCCAACCCCATACGCAAGGGAATAGTTGGATCGTCTTGGAATGCTCCGCCTTTGTTTAGGAAGCGCTCTGGTTTGAACCTCTCTGGGTCAGGATATAGATTGGTTGTGCAGGACCGCCCTGGGGAGTCTTAGAAGGATCTCCGGCAAGGAAAGGCTGTCCAGCCGCCACGTACCATGCGTTGGCCATCACCAATGAACTACCAGGTGGACGAATCAGCACGAAATAGCAACACGTAAAGAGAGGACGTATCAACCTTTGGGATAAAAAAGCCTTTGTAAATGTCGTCCTTAGTAGAAGCATGGGGAACTCCTTCACGTAGATGTTAGAACGCTTGGTTCATGCCACTGTAGAAGAGCGGCCGCACCCATTGGTGTTACCATCTGCCACCTTGTCAACTCCTTGCATATCGCTTCGATGTAGGAAGACGCTGTTTGTCCTCAAATATCGGTAGTCTGTCTCTTGAGATCACAGAATCAAGCTCTGCCTGTGCCCGCTTCTGTACCTCTGGGTAGAGGGTGAGGGCAAGGAATAGAGATGACATTGACGACACGACCTATTTATGGGGTGGGTCAATCAGAGAGCATGGTAGTTACAAGAGCACGTACCGTGTCAGAACCAGCTGTGCTTTACATTAGCCTCGTTCCGCTGTTGTATGTACGACGAACCTTGGGAAAAGAGAAGCTAGGGTTTCTTTGATGGATCTCTCGGCATTTGGCGTTCCGTACCACTCAGTGTCTCTGCCTGCTGGAGATGTTCGCTTGCCAGTGACGATACAGCTGTACCCTCTCGCTGCAGTCTCATTAGCCAGGGTGGATGGCAGGCAATCCTGTCAGTACGGACCATGGCATTTCTCACGAAGTCAATCGGCTCGTTCATCATCCTTTGACCTAGGTCTTTGCATATCCGTGCTATAGATTCATACTTAAACCAAGGGATCCACGAAGGGGTGTGTCGCACTGAAAGTCCTGATGAGAAACACGGTTGATAGTGAAAGGTAGGGTCCGTACAGAATGGGAGATGATTTACGAGTGCTGCTCCAGGCAAGACAACTCGTGACATGATCTCGCTGGTCTTCTGTACGGGTACGAGTATGTCATCATTCTCTTTCAGTTCATAACCGTATGTGAGGGACATGATAATTTTGCCTGGAGCCTGGACAAACATTGACAAACATCCGATACGATTGATGATATCGCACAAGTCGATGTGAGCACGAAAATCCTTCGGAGTTATGAGTAGCTGGCCAAGGAACTTGCATGTCTTTTCTTCGATCATCCGCCGATAGGATGTTGTCACACCAGGCCGGAGACTGCGTTCCAGTAGATTTCTATTCTTGCGCCAACGTTCCCCTTGCAAAATGGGTAATGTCCAGTCCATTTCAAGTCTGAGGACATCATCAGTGCTGGGGTGAATACGAGGAATGAGGAACAAGTCACATCTCAAAAATTGGAATGCGGGGGCGGTCTGCATATGATTCGCCGCGATTTTCGAGCAATTCCTTGATTGCTGTCATGAGCATAGCACCACTATGACTTGACCAAGAACTTGAAAGCACATGATATCTCCTGGTGACCCGAGTTCAGAGATGGACTGCTGTAAGAAAGTCACCCTTACCGTGTTTCTTGGACATATCTGCATATGTAGCCCAAGGTGAGAACCTCGGTACATCGAGCAGGTTTCCTAATACTGGCCAACGACGTGGCCCTGGGGGATAAGGAAGACCTCTCCGCTTTTGATGGTCGCGGAAAGCAATGAGGAGGTGAAGAAATGCGAAGACGGCAAAGAAGTCAGCTGTCGCAGTGAGAGAGAATAGCATGTTTGACAGACAATGCGTTTCCAAGGGGGAGGCACCATTTAAGTGTGGCCAGTGCAATTGTTGCCTCAGGAACAGACGGCGTCTGAAACAGGAATGCCATCCTAGATTGCGCGTTCGTCGTCGAGGCGCCCTTCAATTGAACTTCCAGCCTCATATCCCTGATAATTCCTTTACGTATTTCATGAATACGATGAAATTACGGCTCGGGGACAGCGCACTTCGCGGAGATGTAAGCGCCTCGGGCCAAAATACTGAATACAGTGCTTCGGAATCCGACAGGGCAAAATCAATAACCTAGAGATGTTTCAGTGGGTAGAAACAGGAGGTCGTCAGGGTTACGAGTCGTGTCGGAAGAGTTTGAACCGGTAGAACGCAAACATCGATTTCACTGGCGCTGAGGCGGCGGTGCACTTTCGGGGTCGAATAGCGCCAAGCTGCCAGTGCGGAGGATCAGCTCATGGTGAATCGCAACGGAGGCGCGAATCATATAGACGGCCAGCGACTTCATGTTTTTGAGTGGGGTATGGTTATTGTGAGCACGGTTAGGGAGCAAGCGGAGGAGCGGGGGTCAGCATCGAGGTCATCAACGTCGGTGATGTAAATTTTGCTGTTTATACTGGTCCAGCGAACCGCCGCTTCTCATGCCGGCGCCTTTTGTTTTGAATTCCGCTTGGAAATGCCCGAAGTTCAGGCACGCCCAGCTCCATCTTTGCCACTTGTCTCAGCCCGACAGTTGCGTGTATGCGAAGCTACACATACTTTTTCGCTTTGAAATTTTCAGATATCACATGGACCAGCGGCCAGCGGCCTAGAAATGGCCGGTGTGCATTCGTCTCCCGAAGGAAGCATCTTTTACGGGGTCTTGCACAGTGAAGTGGAAGCTTTACCAGTGCGCATTTTTCACCCCTGATCGGTAAACTGTATACTGAACATCTGATACCGCAGCAACTTTGAAGGATACGTGCCTCTGCGGGTACGAATGCCCTCGCGACTATCGTGCCTCAATAGTCGGCTCCGCTCACGGCATTCCGGCATACATCCGTCCTTCTGAGGTGACGACACACCTACTACCCTTCCCTTTGTGCCGTATATCATCATGGCACACTGGTGCTCGAGTTGCTCGACATGACATTCACTAGTAATCGGATGCAACCAAGAACTCAGAGCAACTCTAAGGTATTGAGGCTCATGCGCTCATGCCCGAGGATGGGACCTGCGGCGCGGGATCAATTGGGTAAAGTGACACATTATTCGCACAAGTTACCAATTTATTGTCAATATTTATGATAGTGGCGAGGAAGAACTGCCGAACGCCGTGCTTTTGTGGCGCTGTGAAGTACTTACATTCCCATCTAAATGAGACGATCAAGTTACTATCTAATGAATGAAAAAAGTTTGCCGTCGAGATCAATGAACTCTACAGAAGGGAAAAACGAAGCTGTGAAGCAAAAGCGAGGTGGCCTGCACCACAAAGAGGACAGTGCACAGCGTGCTCCCCTATTTTTGGGTCATATGGATGATGGAGGGGTATTGGCGACGCCTTGGAACCCCATGGCGGCGCCGGCTGTGGTTATGAAAGTGCTATTCCTAAGGATGGGGTGAAACATCAATGAAATAACACATAAAGAAACGGTCCATTGTCCGCGGCCGAAGCCTAATCGCATGGGCAGTGTGGGTGATTCTGTCCGCGCCCTTTCGGCACGCACGGGTGCGCACCCTCCAAATTCCCCGGTACGGGTTCGAGGAGGCGCTTACGAACGATACCCCTCACCGACACAACTAACATAACAACTCTATTTCGCGCCAATCAGGCATTAACGGGAGTTTTGGTGAAGCCCTGGACAGCAAATGCCAAACAAACGCGTTGCGCTCGATCGGTGTAAAAAGGCCCTTTAACGTTATCGCGGTTTGCCGCGCCGCCGCTTGACGCATGGGGTTGACCTGAAACTCACTCATCATTTGGCATCCCGGGGTAGCAGCAGTGTTGAATAGGCATCAGGTATTGCGGTTGTTCATCACGGACATGGATGTGGGTTTATCTCGCCTCAGCGTGGGTGCGGGTGTTAAGTTTGACGCGGTGACCAAAACGATGTACTGTACTACGCTGAAGTCAGTCTGAGCAAAACCAGAACCAGAAACAATAGATATCAATTTGGGAGAAATGCATGGCGCCCGATGACAATGCCTGTCAGCATCAGCATCATCGATTGGGTATGAGACAGTCAGCAGCAGTGAAAGTGAAAAGGATCCGTTATAGGAGAACTATTTTCTCTCCATGAAGGTTGATCAACTCGGAGGTGCCATTGGTGGACAAACCTAAGTGGTGAAATTGGAGCGCATGAAATGGAACGTGCGGATCTCGGACATCCGGACTGATAAGATGTCAAAGTCGTCGCACTTCACACCTTTTTTCCCAATTCAAATGCTGATGTCAAAACGATTGGATCATCACCCAAGCTCCCATCTGAGTTAAGGAGCCGTTCTGGTTGAAGGCATCTCATGCGTTCCCAATTACCAGGGCACCTGAAATACGGATTACCTGTCAACGAAAGAGGTATGTACACCAAGGTGACCAACCTTAGGTATGAAGAGACCCATGTAGACGTCATCTTCTGTGATGGCGTGGGGTATTCCTGGGCCGTATGGGCAATCACCTGAGATTGAATTCAGTGAGAGGCATTGATGGCCTTTACTTTTGAACTTCCTTGAATACCGCACCGACTTTCCCAGTAATGATATCGAGGTCCCCCTGTGCCATCGTGTGTCTGTCTGAATGAAGGCTAAACCACCCCGAAGAATGGCATAATGGTAGACACTGTCCAAATACGAGGGCTTATGCGGGTTACCAAATGTCTGCACAGCTACGAACCGTGTCAGTCCCGGCTGAGGGTTTCAACAACTAGGTCTCAGGGTCACGGTACGATAGGTCACTCACCCGCATATATCGAGCCTAGAGCTCGAAAGATTGACCCTCTGCGTCTTGGCGTCCTTTCCCTCCAAGTGACGGTTGAGAAGCGCTACTGAGCTAAGAAAGAGTTAGCTTTTCAAACATACCAGCATTCTAAATATTTCCTTACTATGCAAAAGACCTCCTGTCCTATATCAAAACCATAGCGGGCAAGTGGTACTGGGTTGCTCTTAGTGTGTAAAATAAGTCAAACCGTTGGATTTGGAAGGCGTGGTTATCACGTGCCTCGTGGGGTAAATTCGGCAATTGACGATTTTGGACCAGTCCCCAAACAACCGCCTGCGTAGCTTTTTTTTTTTTTCCACCTGCCTGGTCTCGTGGCGTATCACGGTGGTTGTCCAGCATCTCACGGGTAGCATCTGTTGATGCCGCAGAAATCGCCGCCACGAAAGGAAGATGTCGCCGGATGGCCATCCCCTACGCGCCAATGGTGTTTTAAAGCCATACTCTGATTCCGTCAACACTCTCGCGATTCTGCAGTACAGGCTGGTTTGGGGGTTGATGGAGCAACAACCCATGTGCGTCCGTGCGCGCGTGCATGGACTCGGAAAGACAGTCAAGTCACAGGTCTCTCCGCCCGACATAGCTCGATCCCCCCTCGTTGTCGTATCATACACCTGTCTATTCTACCAAAGACTATTATTTCCCTGTGCAAGTCTCGCTTCAGCACCTGCATGCTCCTCGATGAACCTCCCCGCAAATATTCTTGTCGTAATTTTCTCTATTCAGTACATTGCGGCCTTGGTTTGATCGTTGTGCTCGCTTGGGACCTGGTGGTAGGCGTGAAGCGAGTACTTCTTTGTGGACCCCGCTGTCCGTCCCTATGACCTCAGCGGTGCTCGGCTTCGGGACTTTGCTGTTCTATCAGAAACCCATGGCAACCTCTCCCGGCCCGCTTCCGAGAGCTGTCCTTGACACCCCTCATCCGAGTTATTTGCTACTGGCACCTGGATGTCATTTCCCTGTGAGTGAGCAGAGATGGCTACTGTAGGCGCAAGGTATCGGGCTCAGGTCGACGACCTGAACGAGGTCATGAGAGCAACACCGATCGTATCGATCGGGCGTCGTCCATGCCTTCAGTACGCTTCAGTGGTGGTGTGTCTCATCGGCTGTACAGAGCGAAGCTGGCGTAGTTGGCGCAAACTGAGTGTGAGGCAGCAGACTCGTAGGTAGGGGACGGCTTCGTGCCATAATCGCGTTGCGGCAATGATGCAGAGCCAGCTCCCGTGGGCTTGGATCAATTCATCCCGATCATATGATACCAAAGACTTACGCAGGCTTTGGCGCGAGCTGCGGCGTGCCACCTGACAGCGCAGCCGATGCATCGACAATTTGTCGAGCCTCACCTGGGAACACGCTCGTGCACGATACCATCTTGTTTATCATAGTGCCCTGAACCCCAGCTGAATTCTAGTTCTGTCCTCCGGAAATGGGGACGATAAGATAATTCATTTTGTTCAGCGTGTAGATGCCACCAGCAGCCAATGGGATGCGGGACCCAGCAGTGACTAAACAACCCTGTACAGTTGTTTAAGGTAGTTCCACGTCGATTGCAGGTATCCCATGATCCCGAATGACTGCGATAGGCGGTTCATGCTTTCGTCCCATGCGATCCTGGCTTGGACGATCGCTCTGTGGCTGATATTTATTCCTCGTTGCTCTGGGGTGATCCCCAGATGAGTCGGGAGCCGATTTATAGTACATCAAGATAACGCATTTACTAAAATCAAATCCTCTGCAAGTTTATCTCTCGGAGAAATCGAGCATTCAACTTCCCCGGATGGCTGGAAGTCTGACTGTCAGCTCCAAGAAGCGCCTTCGAGCAATAATCCGAACGTACATGACGATCCCATTTCCGACAGCCATGGTAACCTGGACAGGGATTTCTCGGCCATTCTCATCTTTGCTTTCGTTACATTGAATACAGCGAGGACCGACGCGATTACGATGAAAAGTGTCGCGTCGACAAAGTGACGCCAGGACAGATCCTCTTGCCAACGCCAAACACTAATGCGAGTGTCGGGTCGTCTCGGAAGCTCATATCTTCGTTGAGAAACCGCTCGGGTTTGAATTCCTCTGGATCAGGGTATAACTCTGGATCATGGAGGACCGCCCTGAGGTATATATCAGGTGGGTGTCCAAACAGATAGACAGCTGAGGACAGACCATGAATTGGCCACCATTGTAGATCCTTTTGGCGAAATCAGTGAAGAGCAGGGAAGGGACAAGTTAAACTAATCAGACCTTTCGGAATGAAAAAGCCTTTGTACTCATCATCCTGAGTTGACGCGTGGGGGACACTGAAAAGCCATCACTGGTTAGCAGCCTAATTTGGGCGAGTGGAACGGAAAACCGTACCCATGGGTGTCACCATCTGCCACCTCGTCAATTCTTTACACATAGCTTCAATGTACGGAAGACGCGACCTGTCCTCGAACGTGGGTAACCGGTCTCTTCCAAGTACGGCATCGAGTTCCGCCTGTGCTCGCTTCTGCACCCAGGGTAGATGGCTAGGGCTAGAAAGAGAGAGATCATCGAAGACACGGTCTGAATTGTAGGAATCAGCAAGAACGATGCGGAGAGCGGAGACTGAAGAAGAAATACGTACAGTGTCCGAACCCGCTGTGAAGAACTCTTCTGATCAGTGCCACATAATCGCCCACAGACATGATACGTCACCTGTAAACATCGACCCCAATGTTATCTTGACGATCTCTTCTCGCTTCAGTCGTTCTGGTTCAGCTAAATTCTCTATCTCCTGCAGATGCTCGCTTGCCAATGACTTGATTGCGTACCCTCACGCTACGTTCTGGTCAGTAGACCGGAATTCCAGTAGCGATAATTGCAGCAAACCATAGCGTTCTTCACGAAGTCGATAGGCGGTTCGTTATTTCTCGCTCAGTTTCTTCCCTAACCGTGCCAGAGGTTTTATAGCTGAGCCATGGGACCCATGAAGGAATGTGCTGCACTAAGAATAATTATGAGGCGGTCTCACAGTAGAGGCAGAGTAGGTAACGCACAGAACGGAAAACTGTTAACCAATGCCGCCCCAGGCAAGATGAGCGGTGACAGGATTTCTGTGACCTGAATAGGTGCTGCTATCATATCGTCACCTTCTCGAGGTTGTAGCCATATGTAAGGGACATGACCAGCTTTCCCTGAAGACTGCATGGTCGTTAATAACTGTACGATAAAAGGTAGACTGCCAAGTGAGTTGAACTGACAGTTCGATGTGGTCACGGAAGTCTTTCGGGGTTGCGAGAAGTTGTGCGAGGAATCCGCGGGTCTTTTCCTGAATCAGTTGCCGATATAACGCTGTCGCGCCAGGTCGAAGGCTGCGATCCAATAGTTTTCGTCCTTCGCGCCAAGTGTCACCTTTCTTGGCATTGGGCAGTTGCCAATCTACATCAAATCTAGAGTCCGAGAATCATTGGTACGGTGATCTGGGGAGGACAAAGTCATAAGGCGCACAATTTCACGATTGGCAAGGTCGGCCTATCCGCGTAGGATTCCCCGCGTTTCTCGAGTAGATCTTTGATGGCCGATAACGAAGACAACACGATAACAACTTGACCAAAGACGTGAAGGCAAACCACGTCGCCTTGGGACGCCGGTTTCAGCTAGGCGAATAGGTTTCGCGAGGATGCTACCCTTACCGTATTTTTTGGACATATCTGCGTAGGCGATCCAAGGTGCCTCCCTGGGGACATCAAATAGATTGCCCATTATCGGCCACGATGGTGGACCTGGCGGAAAGGAAAGCCTATTTCGACTTCTGCGGTCGCGGAAGAGAACAAGAAAGTAAAGGAAGGGAGATCGCAAGGCAGTCAACTAGGTTGATGAGAAAGGGCTGCATGACAAGATTGGCCGCCTATGCGGGGGGTGAG
Source organism: Russula brevipes (assembly GCA_022496215.1). Taxonomy (NCBI): domain Eukaryota; kingdom Fungi; phylum Basidiomycota; class Agaricomycetes; order Russulales; family Russulaceae; genus Russula; species Russula brevipes. Next base: position 30,304 of record WTXF01000273.1, read on the forward strand.
ATGGAGGCTATAAAAGCACTGTGAATCTATGTACCTTTGTCGTTGATTCTGCGAGCCGGATCGAGCGACGACGGCGTTAGATCGACCATGATGAATCCTCAGCCAGATGTTCCCCCGAGAGCCTGCCGTCTGGGGGTACATCTCCTGGCCCACGCGACACCTTTTGCCGAGCTTGGCGAGGGTTTGAGGCATCTGTGCCATATCATCAGACACAGCTTCTCACGGGACCCCCCGAGCATGTCGTTTGAGCAGAGAAAATTGTTCCATAAGTACTGCGCTTGAAGGCTTTCGATGCTGCTCGAAATATGCGCATTTCGGGTCCTTCTGCGCTGATCGCACTGTGGAAGAGGCCACAATTGGACCCTGCGAGACGACGCAAAGTTTGGTCAACTTCACGTAGCTCCACCAGGCCGCGGCCTTGCTCACATGGTCGCATGTAGCCGCGAAGCGTGT
>WTXF01000274.1:0-30352 GCA_022496215.1 Russula brevipes
CTGGAGCTTCGAGACTGCCCCTCTCGAAACGATTTCAGCAGGTTTCCCCGGTTCCGGTGCTTTTTTTTTTTTTTCGATTCCATTAATGTCCGCTGCGAACCGCGCCCAGCCACCCTATGTGATCCCCACCTTGGAACGCGGTGGTTCCTTATAGGGGGAGGATAAAGGCAGAGGCGGCTCCGGTGCACTGCACCCATGTGGGACTAGCTAGCTGTAATACATATAACGCGTTGTGTTCTATCCCTATCCATGTGACCTCTCTATGCCGTGTTCTCTCCCGGGAGCTGAGGCTCACTTTACGTCAACGGTCGATTATGATAACGGACGAGCCTTCTGGGTGCATGCTGCGAGCTTGAGTGTGATGGTGTGTCCCCGCGCACTGGGGCCGCGTTGACATCGTTAGAGTATTAGGCACACTGGTATGTATCGTCTGTTAATTGTTCGTCGGCAGCGTACGGTGGTACGCCAACTTGAGCCGTTGTCGGGAGTGAGTTTTTGAAGGTGGAGCACGCCCAGGTTCCGGTGCTTCCACGCGTATGCATATTCATTCTGTGTGGTGACCATCATGACAGTAGCCAATTGGCGCTCCTTCCGGCCTTCCGGCACTGACCGAGCCTGAGTGATCGCAACCGTGCGCCGCGCATACTCGTTCTCAAAGATCCATAGATCTAACTACTAGCACTTAGTGAAGCCCACATCTCGCGCTTTTGCTTGCGGTTGGCGCCCATCTTGCTCACTCATATTGTATTATAGGGAGAATGTGTATAAAGTACGGGGCGTGTGTATGTGGTACCTTGTCTACTTGAGCTGTGGTGCTGGAACGACATTGTTGACGAAAACTTGGCGCTGGCAATGGAAAGATGGACTCATGAGATCCACCCTGAAAAGAGAATGCGAGCGAGTTATCCTGCGAGCACATTCAGTTCATGTGTAGGGACGGGTTGTTGTTGCTTGTTTACGTCGTGCTTACATGAACTATATTACAATAGCACTTGTGGCACCACAACAGTACTAAATTACGACTTGCAACACTGACAGCCTGTGATGACAGAAGTATGTCGATTCCTTTGCTGAACCACTCCGACGCGAGACCAACAGACGCTATGCCATCTTTCTACCGTCTGCCGTCTATCATGGACCCCAAATAGTTAATGACAAGGCTTTCCTTTTCTAGCCACAAAGCTACGGTCGTATCCCGGCCAGGAAGGCCGCAGACGTCTTATTCCTGAAGGATTTAAGAACCTATTGATGGTCGAAGAGCGCGTTGACGTACTGTACTGTTCCAATGCAAAATATACAAAATGGGTCATAAATCCATTGGAATTTCCGCCTCTGTACTCCCGTTGGGTGTCTCGCGTTCACTTAAAAACCTCTAGGTGGTGTGTACAATATTCACTTTCGCCTTGCCCCACCCTCGTTAATTCCGTCTATTACACCCTCACATTCAAGAACCGCGATGCATCCCCCTCCGAACGGGATCTTTATTGCTTTCTCTTTCCTTGGTTTCATAATGTGTGCTATTCCCTTCTACTGGCACCTTGAGAGTAGGTGGAAGTATTCGTGTGATTGAAGTGTGGTGTCTAAGAGCCCGCCACACAGCTTGGAATGCGGGCACTTGCTTGTATATGGCTTGGGTCGGCCTTGGATGCCTGATGCAGTTCATCAACTCGATCGTCTGGAACAAGAACACGATCGACAAGGCTCCGGTCTACTGTGACATCTGTGAGTTCCTTGAGACGTCTATTGAGCTCTACTGATTCGCCCCACAGCAACGCGCATCCAAGTTGGGCTCAATGCTGCAATCCCTGCTTGTTCACTTTGCATTATCCGTCGCCTCTATAAGATCGCTACGTCAAATGGGGTGATGCCGACAGGAGCAGAGAAGCGCAGCGTCATCATAACTGACTTGCTCATTGGCCTTGGCATCCCAATTCTCCAGATAATTCTCCGTGGGTGTGCTCAGCCATCAGCCATTCGCTGCAGTGTCCACTAACTGTTTACGCGGATTCACCTAGAGTACATTGTTTCGGGACATCGTTACGACATATACGAGGATTACGGCCCTGTTCAAGCCACTACGAGAACCTTACCAGCCTTCTTCCTCTTCGTCACGTGGCCCTTGGCGGTCGGTCTGGTATCTCTCTCCTATGGCGGTGAGCGATTTGGCTTGCTCTCGTGCAGCGAGTCATAGTACTCATCAGCCACAGTCAGGTCCATTTGTGCATTCTACAAACGCCAACGTCGATTCAAGGAAATAATGTCCGCGACTCCTGGGCTCAATCACGGCCGCTACTTCCGCCTGATGGCCCTTTCCTCCATGGACATGTTTCTAACCATTCCAATAACGACGTACCTTGTTGTGCTGGATGTGAAGGAGGGCATCGATCCTTGGATAAGCTGGGATGATACACACTTTAATTATTCCCGTGTCATACAGGTCCCCGGCTTCGTTTGGAAGAACGACTCTAATATGAGTCAGGCGCTGGAGATGTCCCGTTGGTTACTGGTCTTATGCGCATTCGTCTTTTTCGCATTCTTCGGCTTTGCGGATGAGGCCCGCCAACATTATCGTCTCGTGTACAACTCGCTCGCCCGTCGTATCGGCTACAGGACCTCGTCTGGGTCTTTCAACGGACTACCACATGCGTATGTAGTTTAATGTGCCGGCCCCGACTCATGCGCTCACTTTTCTGTCTAACACCTCGTCTCCTCACAGCAAAGGTGGCGCCACGGTGCCTGCTGTCAGAGAGAGGCGCAACCCAACCGTACCGTTCTCTGACCAACTCTCCTTCGCATCCACTTTTATTGCCGACGACCTTGAGCCTGGTTCCAGGGTCAAGCAGTCCCCATCTTCGGACTCCATGGAATCGCCTCCTGTGGATAGCATTGAGCCTGAGCTGCACAGCCGGCCATCGTCCCAGTCGTTGGCGACAACCTCAACAGTCCCTTCTGCATCTGCTCCACCTCATCAACCCGAGACGAGCGAAGTAACTCAAGCTTCGTACTCTAGCGGCGCCGCGGACTCTGTTTGAGCTGCGCTTCCTTCCCCCATCATTTCGTCCTTCATGTTTCCTCACAACCAGTGCGCATTCAAATACAAATATTGTACTTCTATCTCAGGGTATACCTCGACTGTCATTGTATAATGGGTTGCGCAGGGCGGCGGCGCTGGACGCTCTGCCGTTATGATATTTCATCACTGTGTTTCATTCGGGTTCGTCCATGGATCCACTGTAAAAAAGTATAAGGAAGGTGTTAATAATAAGGGTCTGTCATGGCACAGTTGATGTCAACCCCAGGGCGTGAAGATGCGAACATTTGAATCCGGGGAAGTCGACTCCGCGCGGGGACGGGCTTTTCCGCGCAAAATGCGTATGTTGATTTGACCTCGCGAGATGTCCTAGAGTGAGGACAATCATATGAGTCTTCCAAGTAAGCCTGAGCGGCAACTGGCAACCAGCGACCACGTCATCACCAATGACCAGATCGATCAGACGAGCCCATCCGACGAAAATGAGTCCGATCCGTGCTTGCGCTTCGCGTGTCGTGATAGAGACGTGCAAATCGAGTCGCATTTATGCGGTTGTTTCCTAGGGAAATCATTTGTTCTCCATCCGCCTACATCGTCATGTGACATTTAATCGGGGTCGCCGCGGCCGAGCCCGGTGATTGGCCTCAATCGGTGCACCGGTCTCGAGGTGTTCCTGGAACACCTTTCGTCTTGCTTTCTCAGACTCACCCATTTTATCTATCCACATTCCGCAGTTCCACGCGTTCCCGCCTGGAATCAGACCAGTCTTCCAATCAATATGCATGGATGTCAATGGTGAATCCCTCGTCGTGCATCTGCATATCGAGGTTGGGGACCAGCATTATATTGTATTCGCGAAAGGATATGCCGTTTGCGTGTCGTTGTAACACCTCTTGGATGATTTCTGCGATGCTGCTGGTTTCAGCATAAGCGAGCGGATCATCCAGTTGTCATCCCTAGGGAAGCGGCGCTTGACAGGCTCATTGAGGAGGGAAAGAACATCGGAAGCCTCGTTAACGTAGTCTCGTATATTCTGAAGCATCCACCACGGCGAATCACGAGAATTGTACCTATGGAGACCAGTGAGACGGATTATAAAAAATCTATGCGGCACTGACCTCGGATTGCGAATAGAATCCACAGAAGGCCATGTTTTAATGTCGAGGCAAAGGCCAATATGTGTCTCTTAGCCGACTCGAAATGACCAGGAACAGACCCGCGCAGTGCGTGCCCCACCAACAGACGGGCCGGTGAAACCTGCACCGCCCATACACGGCCAGTATTCGAGCGAGCATCCAAACCCAAACCCTTCAGTTTCCTTTCCTCCTTCCACTATCCATGAGCACCACTTGTGCACCACCTGGGTGATGAAATTTGCATGACTGCTGGCAGCTTGCGCGGTGAAGGGATCGTAGGCGGTTGCGCCGCCGATCACCATACCCTGTTGCCACTAACCGGCATGCCTCGGCTCGCACGAAAGTTCCTTCCTCCATATGACAAGAGGGGGGCACAGATAGGGTCAATACGGAAATGGACGAAGAGACTTCATCTTCATGATGCATTTGTGGTTCGTATCAACTGCGTTGAACGATGGCCTCATCACCTCGGTCTGCCTTCGGAATGAGGAACCATCAAACTGCGAGGTGTTACCAAATACCCCAAACGAAATGGACGCATCTGTTGGTCGTCAAGCTTTCAACTTTTTTTTTCATGTGTTGAGGCCGGTGGGCGATCAGCGTCGATCAGCGTTCGATCAGCGAGCGCCTGCATTGTTGAACACCTTACTAGCCTTACTTACCGTAAGTGTCCTGTACATTATCCACATTCCTTACATCTTGAAAGATTTATTAAGCACGTTAAAGGAGGGGGAAAGTCTGTTGCGACTTGAACGGGTTTGCCCCCAAGTTAGCAGACACGACAGGCGAGCGCTTGCTAACATTCTTTTTTAATTTGCGGCGCACGGTGTTTTGCGACCGCCTTCATTCGTTCTTTCGAATAGTCTGGTCGGAACTTATGATGCATATGATGGATGGACGACACATGCCAATTACTGTACACTACCCGGCCGGAAGTGTCCACCGCGAACTCGATCGGCCCAGAACCAGTACCTACACCCGCATCGATGAAATTCCTCAGCCACTTCGAAACTAAATTCAACAGCCCATTTCAAAAAATCGTCGCGTTGAAAGGTTAGTAGGGAGTGTGTCGGTTGTCGCTCGTCCCAAGGGGAGGAAGGGGGGACGTGAGAGAGAAGGAATGTGCACGTGGCACGACACGAGGGAGGAACGGGGCGGACACGAGAAGGGAGGCGCACAGCGGCGCGGCACACGAAAAGGGACACAGACGAGAATTACAATTGCTTGGATTGGATGTGAGCTGAGTAGCCAGCTCTTTTTGTTTATATACAGGAGGGTTTCTAGTAAGAGAAAAAGGAAAAGCATGGAAGAAAAAGAAGGGAAAACGAAAAACTCGAAGGCCCAGAACGCAGTGGCACTGTGCGCGCGGGCGGCCGGCAGTATCTAGATTTTTGGGGCAATTTCGGGTAGCAGTGGCGTCGCGCTGGCGGTTCGAGATTGATAACTTAGAGTTGGAAAAAATGAAGGACTGAAAGGGGATGCCTGTCGGGCGTACACAGGCGCTCCGATACGGCAGCTCCGGGCTCAACGCAGACGCTCCTTACAGCGTGTCCAACGCGCAACGCGCGGTGCAGCGGCATGGAGGGAATTTAGTTTAGTGCGGCTCTATGGTGCGGTTCTATCTGTTGGAGTTGATCTGTTGGAGTTGAGATCGTTGAGATCTTGAGACGTTGATGCAGGCCAGCAGCCGGCATCCAGACGCCCGGTCCGGCAGGAGGACCGTCGGGTACATCCCATCTGAACGTACTCCACGGACATATAATCGCTTCATTAAACACGATCCTTCGCAATATGATATGCTCTCGCTAAAAGCAGGTAGGTATTCCCAACCTCAAACCTCAGTCTTTCTCTTCATCGACTGAGCTCTGCTCCTGTCTCTACAGTCTAGTACACATCACCTGAACATCCAGCGTCCGGGTGCCTGGAGAACTGTAGAGAAAGTGGGAGCGGACGGAAGTGGGACGCGCGGGAGTTTTCGAGGAAGAGGAGACAGTTTCTTAGCCTAGTGGCTTGTACTCTAGGGACAATCTAACTACGCTTTTATATACTTTCTATGTGCGATAACCGCGGGTGGCATGGTGGCAAACTGTATAGTAAGGAAGGCCTCAAGGCCCTTTTGTTGTAGGTGAAGCGAAGGGGAATCTAAGTAGGGTGCGAGCGGTGAAAGGACATCGGGGCGTGAGGTTCTGCTTGCCGATGTCAGCGCCCGGGCTCGTGTGCGCTTGCCCGTTTGTGGGCTCGTAACTATCTTATCTAAATGTCAGTTCAAACCGGAATGCTCCCTCGTGCCGGGCTAAACCCGATTCCAACACTCCCCCTCAAGCGCAGCACAGTCCGAGCGCTGCGTTGAATCCCTTCACCTTCCACTCAGGCAGCGCCTTCGTCAGCGCATCGGCTACCATCTCGTCGGTGGGACAGTAGACTATCTTGAATGTCCCATCATCGACGGTCTGACGAATAAAATGGTACCTTATGTCGATGTGCTTCGTGCGCGCGTGGAAGTTGTCGGTGGTCGCGAGTTTACACGCGGCCTGGTTGTCGCAGTGCAGGGTGGTCGGGGATTCTATGGGACCGAGCAGCTCTCCAATGAGGCGCCGTAGCCATATCCCTTCCTTTGCTGCGTGCGTGGCGGCGACGTACTCGGATTCCGCAGTCGAGAGAGTGACGAGCTCCTGCTTGCGGGATCCCCAGGACACAGTGCCTCCGTCTATGAGGAAAGCGCTGCCGGAGATCGCCCTGCGGTGCTCCTGCGTTGCGCCGTCCGCATCCGTGTAGCCGACGAGGTCGTGACGCTCGCTGCCATAGGTCAGCGCAAGCGTCTTCGTCCCTAGGAGGTAGCGGAGGACGCGTTTGACCGCATCCCAGTGCGCTTCTCCCGGGTGCTCAAGGAATTGCGAGAGCGTCGATACGGCAAACGTGATGTCGGGTCTTGTGGCTACGGACGCGTACATAAGACTCCCGACAGCCTCCCTATACGGGATGCTGTTCATGCGCGCGAGCGCGGTGGGGTCAGATGGGGCATCGGTTTTCGAATAAGTGATACCTGGCACCATTGGGGTGGGTGCAGGCTTCGCGTCAGTCAGGTTAAAGCGATTGACTATGGACTCAATGTAGGAGGTTTGTGAGAGTGAGATCGTCCTCGCTTCTCGATTGCGAGTGACCTTGATCCCCAGGAGCCAGCTGATAGGCCCCAAGTCTGTGAGGGAATACTTCTCATTGAGTTTGCACTTGTAGGACTCGATAAGCTTCTTCGAGCTCCCTGTGATGGCGCAGTCGTCCACATGGATGACGATGATGATGATGTGCTGGTCAAGGCGGGCATAGAACACGCCAGGGTCTGCGTCGCTAACGCGGAACCCGAGCTCGATCAGTACGCGGCGCAGTGCGTCATACCACTTCCGGCCTGCCTGTTTGAGGCCATACAACGCCTTGAAGAGCCGTTTGACAAATGCTCCGTTACCTTCCGACTCATACCCTGGAGGCTCTTGCATGTAGATGGCTTCGTCGTCGTCGAGGGTTCCGTTGAGGTACGCGCCGTTGAAGTCGAAAGACTCTATCTCCCAGTCGAGGCGTGCGGCGAGCGCGAAGACGACGCGAAAGCTCGCGATCCGCGCTACGGGCGAGTAGGTGTCGAAATAGTCGATACCGTGAATTTGCGTGAACCCTTTTGCGACGAGTCGAGCCTTGTACTTGTCAATTGAGCCGTCTGACTTGCGTTTGACCCGGAAGACCCATTTGCTGCCTACGACGTTAGTGTGGGGTGGACGCGGGACGGTGGTCCATGTCACGGCCCTCTCGAGCGTCTCCATCTCGCGATCCATCGCGTCCTTCCAGCATGGCCAGTCGGACCGAGATTGCGCCTCGCGGAGCGTCTTTGGGTCGTCTTCTGAGTTGATAATGGCAGCAGCTATGAGTGGATCGTATTGTGCATGAAAAACGCAATCAGCGGGCGGTTTGTCAGAAGAGTTTGGAGCTGGACACTCCCCATTTGGCTCCCCCTGAAGCTTGGCGGCTATGGGGAGCCGGGAATGTTGAGCGCGTTTGCATATGCGGTTGCGTCGGGACTGCTCGAGGCCTTGGACGCGGCGCGTGCCATTGCGCGTGTCACGGGGCCGGTGCGTGTGGGGGTTGGGACTGGGGTTCCCGAGGGAGAGGGTGTCGGAGGGGGCGTCGATGGGTTGACTTTTGTGGTGTCGCTGGCTGTGCTGGGCGACGCGTCCGCTTGCTGGCTGACTGACTGGTCTGTGGCTGTCTGCTCCCCCTCAGGCAGCAAGGGGAGAGCGACGCGCACAGTGCTGGCGGCGGACGGCACGAATTTGACGTTGCGCTCGACCGACACGGAGTTTTTGCCCGCCCAGTAGATGCGGTGGGCGTGCGTGCTGTCGGCGTCGTAGCCTACCCATCGGCCCTCCACAGCGCGTGCGTCGAGCTTGGAGCCGGACGCGCTGTGAACCCAGACCCGTTGCCCCCACTCGGGCAGCCCTGCAAGGTTAGGTTTTTCACCGTGAAGGAGTTCGTACGGTGTGGTGTCCCCAATGACGCGGGTGGACGTGCGATTCTTAAGCCAAGTTGCAAACTGGATGGCCTCTGCCCAGAGGGTTTTGGGCAGGCCGCTGCAGTGCAAGACCGCGCGCACGCGTTCGACGAGCCGGCGGTTCAGTGACTCGGCGATACCGTTGTGCTCGGGCGTGTCGTGCGTGGTGAGGCGCCGCTCGGTGCCCTGTCCTTGAAGGAACAGGTCGAAGTCGCGGCTGGTGAACTCACCGCCGCGGTCGGAATGGAAGCGTTTGATGCTCACGCCGTGCTGAGTCTTGGCCCATGCCGCAAACGACTTGTAAGCGGCGAAGGTTTCGTCTTTGGTGCGGAGGATGAAGGTGCGCGTGTAGCGCGTGTGATCGTCTGTGAACGTGGCGTAGTACCTTCGGCCCCCCAGGCTGTTGGTAGGGGAGGGGCCCCAGACGTCTGAGTGAATCTCCTCACCAAAGGCCTCAGCACGAGGCGCTTGTCGCTCCTTCCGGATAGCCTTGCGTGTTGTTTTGGCATGCTCGCACGAATCGCAGACGGGAAAAGGGGTGCTGTCAGAGATGGAGAGTCCTGTTATCGTGCCACGCTGCACCAACGTGCGGATGGCGTCGGGGGCGATGTGGCCCAGTCGACGGTGGAGCGATGCCAGCGGCAGTGCCTCAATGGCTGCGCCGGCAGTCTCTGTGTGGTCGACTTTGTACAAGCCGTTTGCGGTGGCTCGCACGACTCCGACTGTCTTGCCTTGCTTGTCGGTTACTCTGCACGCGTTCCCCTCGAACGCGACGATGTAGCCGGCCTTCGTGATCCGGCTGATCGACACAATGGTGAGTGCCATATCTGGTGCATGCAAGACGTCTCTGAGTGTGACTGTAGTGAAGGACTCGCCGTTGGGGACCTTGATGGACATGTCCCCCATCCCTGTGGCATAGAAGACCCGCTTGTCAGCAGCGGTGATGGGGCGCGGCTCGATTTCGCGATACGAAAGGAATCTGTGGCGGAAGGGTGACATGTGGCGGGATGCACCAGAGTCGTAGAGCTCGCTCTCGGCCCCCCCACTGGTGCGTGCATCGCTAACTGCGGCGACTTCCCCCTGCTGATCCTCATCAGCATTGCCCACCTCTTCCTGCGGCCAGCCTTCCATGGCTGCCCATGCCTCGGCATTCGCGCTGTTCGCGCTGTCAGCTCCGCGCGGTCTACCTGTGCGCGATGGCCCCTGGCCCTCTTTCCCCCCGCCTTTTGCCCAACAGTCGGCCTTAACGTGGCCGCGCTTCTTGCAATTGAAGCATTCGACGTCCCTCCTTTTCCCCTTGGAGGTGACGGCTGACAGGGCTTGGTCTTGGGGGGTCTTGGTGTCAGTGAGTTGCTCGTAGTCGGCAATCACCAGCTCAGTGACGATTTCGGGTGTGAGTGCACCTTTGCTGATCTTGGTACTGGCATTGATGGCAGAGATGGTGTTTTTGTAGGATGATGGGAGTGATGCGAGGAGGAGGTCAGTGTAGTCCTCGTCATCAATGGCTTTGCCCATCGCTGCAAGCTGCTCTCGTATATCAGAGAGCTCGTCAAAGTGAGTGCGTACGTCCATGTTCTCTCCGCACTGCTTGTTTCTGAACCTCCTGAGCAGGTCAACGCGGATGGCTCTGGACCGCTCCTCATAGGTGCTCTTCAACTTCTCCCAAACCTCTTTTGCACATGTGCCGCCCTTGATTTGGTTGAACACGCTATTGGGCACGGTGCTGGCAATAAGATGCTTCGTCATTGCCTCACCTCTCTTCCAGCGCGTGGCGGCGTCGAGGTTGCCGATTGTCCCCGCGGCGACATATTCTGAGGGCGCGGTGTCGTTGGTGATGTGGGTGTCGAGACCGTTTGTCTCAAGTGCAAGCATGAGATGGTCGCGGTACATGACCCAGTTGGATCCGTCGGCTTGGAGCTTGGGGATGGACTTGGTGTCGTCGCCGTGCATCGTGGGGACAAGGTGAGTAGTATGTGATGTGGAATAGGTTGCGTACTAAAGCGTCAGGGCAGGGCCCATAACCTAGAGAAAGTGGGAGCGGACGGAAGTGGGACGCGCGGGAGTTTTCGAGGAAGAGGAGACAGTTTCTTAGCCTAGTGGCTTGTACTCTAGGGACAATCTAACTACGCTTTTATATACTTTCTATGTGCGATAACCGCGGGTGGCATGGTGGCAAACTGTATAGTAAGGAAGGCCTCAAGGCCCTTTTGTTGTAGGTGAAGCGAAGGGGAATCTAAGTAGGGTGCGAGCGGTGAAAGGACATCGGGGCGTGAGGTTCTGCTTGCCGATGTCAGCGCCCGGGCTCGTGTGCGCTTGCCCGTTTGTGGGCTCGTAACTATCTTATCTAAATGTCAGTTCAAACCGGAATGCTCCCTCGTGCCGGGCTAAACCCGATTCCAACAAACTGCTGATAACGTTTGACTTTGCGTAATTGCGCCCTGGCCGCGACGTCGGGGCATATGTAAGATTGGCCTGTGGTGAACCCCCCCACTGTTCCCTTCTCCCTTCAAGTTACCATGGCGCAAAGCAGAGCATCGCAGCAAGGTGAGGCCTTCTCCCCTGATTCCATTGTCCTCAAATTTGACACAAGTCTGTCTATCGTCAGGCAGTCTTCTCATTGCCATCTGGCGTAGGCATTTTAAAGCGCCTGGACAGAGGGCCGTCACTGATTCTTTGAATAGTGAATGTCTTTTTCTTCGGGTTGGTGAGCCAACAGTTTTATGCATATTGGGCTTCCGGTGGGTAGAATTGGTCGCTTCTTCACTCTAGCCATGACCGTGTTGGCAGGCTTCAAGGACCCAATACGCTTGAGGTAGGCGCGCACCCATTTCCGTGCCGTTCGGCCACTCACGTGCACAGATTCTTTGTCACTGTGCAATTTCTTCTCGTTGCCTTCCAAAGTGTGCTGTACATCTTCAACCTATTGTTTTGGTATTGAATATACTCGACTCACGGGCCTGGGCACCAGGATGTGGCGTGTTGCGTACGACGTATTGTAAGTTCCCCCTTCCTTGTTCAAGCCCGCGACGCCATGTTCATCAGTCTTGTAGCGTGTTGTTCACCAATCCCCATCGTTCCTCACGCGCCCCACGTCCGTTCCATATTGTGTACAGGTTTCGTTGCTGATTCTCATTCAAGCTCAGCCATGGGAGGGGCCGGCCAATTCCTTGTGTCAAGTGGCCATTATCTTGTCCGCGAACGTATTTTTAGCATCTCGGTTGGTTGGTTTTTGATCGGTCTGCTCACACCGAGTCTATATTCACCCCATTTTCAGGATTCACAGCCTGACCAATAGTCGCGTGCAAAGTGGCGTTGTGATCGCGCTCTCCACTGTTGCGTTCGCGTTAGGAATTTACACTACCGTGACAGCTTGGTTGACACCCCGGTACGCGTGTTTTCATACTAAGCACTCACGTCTTTGACATGGCCCAAAGTGCAAGTACAGGGACACCGCAAAGAGCCATATCGATTATCTGGCACGCTGTACAAGCCTTGGTTGAGTGCCTCATCACCTGTGCGTCGTTTCATCCCTCATGTGTTATGGGGATTTATTCCCCCTATACACAGTCTTCCTCTCTCGAGTGCTTCTGAAGTCCCGCAGCGGTATCCGCAGGTCAGACTTGATAGTGAATCACCTTGTTCGCGGTGCCATCCAAACTGGCTGCCTGGCCACCCTCTGGGCCATTGCATCCTCGATAACGTGGTTCTTTTTACCGCACGTAATGGCCTTCAGAATTTTCGACATAACGTCTGGCACGGTGTACACGCAAGTGAGTAAATCCTCCTTTGGTCCACGGTCCCATTCAAAGGAAGCACTTTTAAGGCGATATTCGATACCCTCCTGTCTCGCATCCGGATGCGTCAGCGCATGAATCACCCAACAACCCACTTGGAACTGGGGTCGCAGGTGTGGCGACTTTTTCCCGCTCCTCATTGTGTGCCCTGTACTGAAATCGATGGATCGGCGACCGGCACTCACAGGACGGACAGGGAATTTCATCAAAACTCTCCGGGAGGCTCGGTCGCACGGCTTCCAGTTCGAGAGTTCTCACTGCCGCTTCACCGCCTTTTAGTACGTCCGAATCTGGAAAGCTAAGCCGCTTCGCCGGGAAGGACGTTAGTACCATTGAATTGGCAAATTTCACTGCGGTCGAATAATCAGGTGCTCTACACGTACATTGTGAAGTGACAGTATCGTGACCTCTTCGGGATCACCGAGGCAAGCGAGGTCCGCGTTGGGAGGGAGGCCGAGATGGTCCAGGGCGATCCTCGAGCCATTCATCAGGCGACGATTTCACCGAACATGTTTCGCGATATCTCATGGCCCTTAAATGTTGTCAGGACGACAGTAGTGGACGATCACTCTTTTAATTACACTTATTACAGTACCCATTCAGTACGGCTGGACATAGTGCGCAGGTCGATCAGGATTCCGATACCGTTGAGGACCACATGGTCAGTCATGAAAGTGTTTATGAGTCAGAAGAGGTTTCTCTCTTACTGTCTACGAGCGCCACGTACTGCACATGCCTTGGGATCAAAGAGTTAAAATTTAGCGCCTCGAACAAGAGCGGGCATGGGCATGATGCTATTGTAATGATGTATAAAGTGTAGAAAGCGTGAAGAACCAAAGGATGTAAACGCGCCAGCGACCTCGACTCGCGCGCCGGTAAGAAACGAGTGACCGAAATGTTCTTATTTCAAGGTCCATAGTACTAATGTTAAGGGAATGTATACTTGAGGTTCAGTACTATACTAGAGTGTGCTGCAATATGACGGAAGGTCCGGACCGTTCGCGATTGTCATGCACTTTCGAGTCACGGCCCGGCTCGGTGCCAAGATAAGCAGGATCCGGGCTGCAGGGGCCGGGGCCCGGCCCTAGGAATAGGAGGGTGCGGTTGAGGAGTGTCCTCACATTTCTCTTGGCTTCAAAGCTTCAACACCGAGATGAATAATGGTCTGTGTGGCCATTCCCAAAGGTATGTTTCCCGTTCCTTTCCTGGTCATTTGAGCCTGATATTATCCTGGTGCATCTACTACTAGTAGTAGTAGGTCATTGTCTCCGAGAGGTGGCCCTGCGGCCCCTGCCCCTGAAAGCTCTGCAATGGTGAAACGTTCCATTCATTGCCAGCATGAAACCAAGGAAACAAGACCAAATCTCAATCTTTCGTGTGCCGTCTGTCATCTCACACGGTGCTATGTAGGACAGATGACGATCAACACGCTTTCCGATGATGCCCTCCTAGAAATTTTCGACTTCTACTACAGAGAGTGCTCGGACTCACATGGAATGTACTGGTTCAGGCGACCCTGCACCATGAAGGTATGGAAACCGCTGCTGGATGTATGCCGAAGATGGAGATACATCATCTTTGAATCGCCTCGACGTCTGCACATAAGCTTGGGATGTGATGAACGAACACGCATGAGGAAGTTACTGGACATCTGGCCACCCTTGCCTATCTCTGTAACCACAGATTTTCGGAAACTGGACGCGAAGGGTGAGGAGAATGTCCTCGCTGCTCTTGAACGCCACAATCATGTAACCTCGATCTGCCTCACGTTGAGATATTCTTTTATGGGGAAATTCTTCACCATGATGCGGAACCCATTTCCGTTGTTGACAAGTCTTGACCTTTGCTCTGGTGAGCGACCAGCAACACTGGCCCTTCCCGAAGCATTCTTGGGTGGATCTGCCCCATGTCTAGAACACCTCACCCTGCGGGAGATCACATATCCAGCATTGCCCAAACTCGTTTCATCGGCAACCCACCTTGTGTTTCTTGACCTCTATAGAATCCCACACAGTGGTTACATCTCACCGGAAGCCATGGCCGATTGTTTGGCCGTCCCACCCCACCTCCAGTATGCTTTCATTCGATTCAAGTCTCCTCAATCTCGTCCACATTACGGAAACCAACTCCCCCTGACACGTGTCATCCTCCCTGCTCTGACCGAGTTTAAATTTGAAGGAATTAGCGAGTACCTGGAGGAGCTCGTCTCCCGAATCGATGCACCCCTGCTCGACCGGGTTAACATAACATTTCACACGGATATCATCTTTGACATTCCAAAGCTCTACGACTTCATCGTCCGCTCAGAAACAATCAAGTCACACGAATACAATAATGCTAAGGTGCTCTTGGGCCCTTCTGCAGCCTACATCGATTTATCACCATCACTCTCTCTCGAACTGGAATGTGACACATTCTATCAAGGGTTCTCTTGGACAGTGCGACTATGCAACCAGCTTTCTCCTCTTCTCTGTCACACGATGTGGCTGGAAATCCGTGGAAGCATATTCAACACTGAAGAGGAGTTGCTGGAAGACACGGCATCTGCACTATGCTTGCAACTTTTCCGTCCATTCACTGCTGTGTGGAATCTGAATGTATCAAAGGAAGTGGGGCCACTTGTCGCACGTGCACTATGTGGGCTCACAGGCAACAGAGCCAAAAAAGTGTTGCCTGCACTCGAGCAGCTTGAACTAGGAACGAAGTGGCCATCCAAACATGACGAAACTCAGGAAGTTCTGAAGCCATTTATCGCAGCTCGCCGCCTCAGTGTGCTTGTATACTCAAATTAATGGGATTTAGAGGTCAATGGTCGATAGTGCCCTCCACGCACCCTGTCACTGGCATTCGCACCCTCTATCTACTTATCATGTTGTCTGATGCTCTATTTCTCGAGACGCGAGTTACCTTCAACCTGACCATACCACCACCACTTTAATTCAGTATGTCCCATAACTCCGTAGCGAAAAACGAGTCTTCAATATTAGTGGTTGGCGGCATGGCAGACTGTCAACAAGCTCAAAAAGCGGGCTTTGATCGAGTTGAATGCCAAGCAGGGCGAAACGGGTACTTGGGTATCTCCACGATGAGTTGGGGGGTCGGTGAGCTCGTTGCGTGAGATGCGGCACTGGAGTTGTTTTGGTCGTGGCACGTAGGAAAGGCATCAGGAACAGTGTCGACAAGTGGTGGTTGCCTGTCTCCGATGAGCACGGGAGCGAGCGGCAACACAGTAGCTTGGCGGCGAGGAAATGATCACGGGCTTTACCTTGTGCCAATGGAAGGGGAGAGGGGCGACATCCGGTGGTCGTGACAGCTTCGCCGTATTGGTTCACGACTACATTGCAAGTAGTTGTGACAGTGGTCCCGTGTCATCGAAGTGTGCGAGGGCGCGTGAGGAAGTTCAGAGAGAGGGAGAGAGAGAGAAGAGAGAGAGAGACCCAGGCGGGGCAAGGGAGGAAAGAAAGAGGATGAAGAAAGAAGGACAGCACCAGGATTGCGATGTGTCCGTGTGGATCCTTTAGGCCATCTCGGCCTTCCCATAGTTCTGATCGGGCGGCCTTCATGGCAAAGAATAACCCATGTTGTTCTCCGAGGCCATACGAGAGGGTCATTCGCTGGAACATGGACAGAGAGTACAAGGAACAGGAGCCACCAAAGCGAGAGAGCGAGGGAGGAAGATGGGACGAGAGGGGATGAGAGAAAGAGCGGCGGCAAGTGAATGCGAAACGAAGGAGCGATGGGGGAGGACAAGAGAAGGAAGGACGAGAGGAGAAGGAGGAAAGGATGAAGGGAGCGCGCAAAGGAAACGAGCGACAGGGGAACGTCTCGAGGTCGAAGGAAGTGACGTCCGAGGGCGCGGTAGCTCCGGCAGACCAGACGAGTCGAAACAGCACAGGCAACAGGGAGATTGGCAGAGGGAAGACAGACGTTCTTGGGGACACGAAGTTCACGCTGCCATTTCCCTCGATATCCTACTTTATATACGGTCTGGATGTCCTACTTCGGCTGATATCAAGGTAAGTAAGTTATGGGGGTAGCACGGAACGGGAATACTCAGCGGGAGTGTCCCAAAACTGAGTGCTGTGGGGAGTTTTCGAGCTATGTGGGTCGGCGGAACGCATGGTATGTGGAGCGTGTCCAACGTGTAGTACTTAGAAAGTCTTCTAGCTTGTCACCGGGCTTCTAGAATCAGTCGCGCGTTGTCGAAGAGGGTCGCCCGGAGAAAAAAAAGTGATTGGGCGCTCCTCCACATCTCGCTCGGCACTCCTCCACATCATTAATATTCTGCCTTGTAGCTGGGCTCACCCTTGTTGTTGTTGAACGGCAGCCAGTCGGCAGCTTTGCGCCCGTCCGTTCGAGGCAACATCAATCAACAATCAACACGCGTCTCAATCCTCTATCTCACAATCATTTCCTCATAACCAACAACTCTCCCTTCCCAAGCTCCCATTTCCCTCCCACTTGTCATATGAGCCGCCAATCCAAATCCCAGTCCTCTAAATATACCACCCTCTTCGAGTCTGCCTTACAGGAGTACGCGAAACAAACGGGCAAACCATGGACAGAGCACCCACTGGCCAAGCAACTCGACCAGTGCTACTCCCTCCAGTCCGTCTCAGATGTCCTTCAAGAGCAAGCACAGACCTTCACTCGATCCAGAGGAGGTGACAGCAGAATCGTGAAGTCGCTCAAATCTGCCATCTCCGTTCTGTATACGCTGTCCACCAATAGTACCCTCTGTGACGCTATCAGCGTGGTACGTCGGACACGCTGATCGGTGTTCTACTTCTCTGATGCCTTGTTCTACAGCCGTTCCCTCCTGCAAAGCCGATATTTATCGCTTTCGCTGTCCTACTCGGTGTACGTGTCCTCTACTTCCCGCTTGTGTATCATCGTGTCATCCAAATATACCAGGCGGCAAATGACGTCAGTGCCAGCCACGATGCGCTCGCCGAACTGCTCGAGAAGATCGAACAGTTCGTGAACCGCCTGGAGATTTATACCAAAGTCACTCTTGAGCGAGCGATGGTCGAATTGATCGTGAAAATAATGGTGCAACTGCTGCACGCACTTGGCGTGGTGACCAAAGAGATCAAGCGGAATCCATTAAGTAAGCCTGGGCTCACCGATATGACACTCAGCTGAACGCAACACAGCGAAATTCGTAAAGAGCCTCTTGGGAAAGAGTGACATCGAGATGGCGCTACAAAAGCTGAATCAACTCACGCTAGTCGAGGGACCAACAACCGCTGCGCAGATCCTCAAGCATACTGACGGCTTCGTTCAGGATATGAGAGAGGCGAAGGATGGTGAGCAGTGCACTTAGCTTCGTGCCAGCTAGCTGTTGATCACGCTTCCCTCTAGATGGAAAGGAATGGCGCGGTAGGTTCCGTTTTGTTGAGGACAGTAAGGTAGTTCTGTGTCTGATGGAGCGCTAGAGCTATTACAGCAGATGGCGAGCGACATGAACAAATGGAAACGTCGGGCATTTCAATGTCTCCAAAGCTGACTGAACAAGCTGAAATTGTCTGGCGGTGACAAACTGGCACAAGATATCCGAAATTGGTTCTCTCCGCCTGATCCATGGAAAAATCAGAATGAGATCAACGAATTGCGCCACCCCGGAACTGCGGCATGGTTTGTCAATGGCGAAACGTTCACGAAATGGAAGTCATCTGTGCAGAGTTCTCTTCTTTGGATTCATGGCATCCGTAGGTTGCGGCCCACTCATGCACCTTCGCTGGAACTGACGGTGTTTACTCCTCCGTAGCGGGCGCAGGAAAGAGCGTCCTCTGGTATGTGAACTTGTCCATATTTCTGTTCCCCGAGAACTCATGGTGTCGGCCAGCTCGGCAATTATCGATGACATCGACAACATGCGGAAATCTCGGCCTGCGATCCTGATGTTTTTCTACTGTGATTTTAGGGAGGAACAAAAGAGGGACCTGCCGGGCTACTCTCATCATTGCTGGTCCAACTTTTGATCAATCCGACTCGTACTATGATCTTCTTTCCAATTTCTTCTCGGAACACAGAAATGGCTCGCAACATGCCAGCGATGCCGCACTCATCCGATGTTTAAAGGACATAATGGAATTACCAAGACATATCCAGTTTATCTGATTGTAGACGCTTTGGACGAATGTCCCAACCCGCCTGCCAAGCTGCCCCCCCGCAAAAAGTTCTAGATCTTCTAGCGGAGCTCATCGACTCAAAATTCCGAATCTTCACATATGTGTGACTAGCAGCCCGAGGCCGACATCAAGGATGTCCTTCATTCTTTGACTTCCCATTCCATTTCATTACACGACGAGCGGAGACAGAGAGATGACATCGACGACTATATCAAGTCAGTCGTTAACAATGATCAAGGGATGCGAAGGTGGAAACTACGGACAAAATACGTCATCGACGTCCTCACTAAGCATGCCAATGGAATGTAAGGCATCAATATCCGACTGTTGATGACACTCTCTCACCCGTGTGATGTAGGTTCCGATGGGTGGATTGTCAAGTAGACTACCTTCGCGACTGCCCCTCGAGTCGTATCCGGAAGGTTCTGGCAGACGTACCAAAGACGCTGATGAAACATATGCCGGGTCTTGCGAGAGATCAAAGAATCGCACCAGGAATTCGCACAGTGATTTTCCAATGTGTTGCAGTGGCTTCACGCCCACTCCGGTCAAGGAACTTGGCAGAAGTTTTCCGCATTGATTCGAGGCAGGAGCAATTCCGGAATTCATGAGGATTGGCGCGAGACGATCCATTGCATGCAGTGCTGTCAGCATGTTCAAGTTTGCTTGCGGTCGTCAATGTCAAATACCAAGTGATACAATTCTCACATTTCTCAGTGAAGGAGTTCTTGACTTCGGACCGCTTTCCCGAGCAAATGACAGCATTCTGACTACCATATTTCTATGACACGGGCTCACACCCTCGTCGCACGAGTGTGTCTGGGCACTCTATTACACCTCCTGAAGATGTCACGAGCGACAGCTGCGACATTTCCCCTTGCTGAATACGCTGGCGAGCCTGGATTGACCATACGCGGTTCGAGGATGTGTCGCAAAAGGTGGAAGATGGTTTGAAGCAGTTTTTGACCCGAGGAAATCACACCTTGCAGTGTGGTCTGGATACACGATCCAGAAGCGCCCTTGTGGATGCGAACCAAACGAGGCGAAACTCCATCGGGACCGAGAGTAATGGGATTGCATTATGCGGCGCTTTTCGGCTTACACAGGATTGTAAAATTCCTGATCAAGGAGCACTCACAGGATGTGCAAGCTTCGGGCTTCAGCAACAATACGACTCCGCTGCATTTGGCGTCGTCTGGGGGACACGTCGAAGTCGCACGGGCCCTTCTCGAGCACAGCGCAGTCTCCACGGCCCAGGACAAACAAGGGCGGACTCCACTGCATCGGGCATCGTCCAGGGGACACCTCGAACTCGCACGGGTCCTTCTCGAGCATGGCGCAGTCGCCACAGCGCGGGAACAAGCAAGGGGGACTCCGCTACATGGGGCGTCGGACAGGGGGCACCTCGAAGTCGCACGGGTCCTTCTCGGGCATGGCGCAGTCGCTGCGGCAAGAACGGGTATGGGTGGACTCCGCTGCATGCTGCGTCAGACGGGGGACACGCCGAACTCGCACGGGTCCTTCTCGAGCACGGCGCAGTCGCCACGGCCCAGGACAGGCAAGGGCAGACTCCGCTGCATCGGGCATCGTCCAGGGGACACCTCGAACTCGCACGGGTCCTTCTCGAGCACGGCGCAGTCGCCACGGCCCAGGACAGGCAAGGGCAGACTCCGCTGCATCGGGCGTCGTCCGGGGCACACCTCGAACTCGTACGGGTCCTTCTCGAGCACGGTGCAGTCGCCACGGCCCAGGACAAGCAAGGGCTGACTCCGCTGCATTTTGCGACATTCAGAGGACACGTCGAACTCGCACGGCTCCTTCTCGAGCACGGCGCAGTCGCCACGGCCCAGGACAGGAATGGGTCAACTCCGCTGCACTGGGCGTCGTCCAAGGGATACACCGAGCTCGCACGGGTGCTTCTCGAGCATAGCAATGGGGAAAGCTAGCTGTCTTCGGGCGGTAGTAGGTATCTAATATGCATTCCGCTCCTGTAGCTAGCCAAGTATTGTCCCTGACAGCGCGAGTCTCTATTTATCTTCCGCCTTTGGAAAAAGCTTCCCCTGACGCTATATAGCGGCGATGTGTTCTATACCCTCGCGTAACCAGCTATTTACTGGCAGCCGCCCAGGGCACAACCCAAGATGACGCAGAGCGCATGCTTCCCTCGATCGCAGCACCGCACTGGCTCGTATAGATCTGAGACAAGCAAATGCGCGATAGGATCCTGGAAGCGAAGGGACATTTTTAACTTGGTGTCTTAAAGTCTGTGTTCCTTGGCTCACTTATCCCTTGTGGCCAGTTAACACGATTGAAATTTGCCCTATTAATGAGATGTCCATCGCTGTCAGACCCTCACGTTCAAAAACTCGTTATCGATCTCCTGATCAATTGTCCGGTGATAGAGATGCTCATCCTTGAATCCTGCCTAGTTACAATATTACATGACCCTCACATGTACAAATGCATCATCGTCCGCGGTTTCCATACTCAGCTTGTGCCTTGGCAGGTCAAGTTCATGTGTTTTTTCATTTTATTTTAAATCCATTAATGTCCGCTACGAGCCGCATCCACCCACTGTGCGTAACCCCACCTTGGAATGTGGTGGTTCCTCAATGCCACTAGTCCCCCCGACGGCGATTCGCTCATCCTTGCCCCGGCTTTGCTGTGGGAAATCCGCACCTGGTGGTGGTTGCGGATCAAGGACCCCCTCAATGACCCCCGGGTCCGGGATTCCCGTTCCGCCACCCCCTTGCGATGCGATCGGTGTGTTGGCGGCGGACGCGGCGGGCCGCCCTGTTTCACCCGTGAAGCGTGAAGGGGCGAATCGCCGAGGAAGATTTTCAATTCAATTCAAAAATAAAAACGTTGCATGGTTGCACGGATCGCACCAAGACCAGACCAAAGAGAAAGTGCTGGATATCAAATATCTAGAAACCGGATGGATCATAAACTGAGAATCTATTCTAATCGGTCAAAGGCGCGAGGCGGGATGGGCGATGTTTGGATCCTACTAGCTGAGACGGAAGCGTTAAAGATGTCCCGGACCTCGGACCTGAGGCCTGATGCAGGATGACCTGATGACCTGATCGACGACCTGTCGATCTCTGGAAAACATTTGGGAACAGGAACATCATTGTTCCTCTGCCAGCGATCTAGTGATCGGTTAACGACTCGGAACCAGATCAATCTCGGTTTTGTGTACTAGTATCTCGTTCTACGTGAACGGTAGCCTATGAGGGTCAGAGCTATGTTTCGTTATCCCAAACAACAAGTGCGCTCGGGATGCACGTCTGGATTTCAAACTCGAGGAGTCGAGTCGACATCTTCAGTGCCAGTGGGCTTGACTCACCACTGTGCGATTGGACTAAGAGAGCGATATGGCAAGTAGGTAATGTCCGCCGCCGCCGACGCGACGCCCACTGGCTTTGCTGGATCATCAGTGCATTAGGTTTCGGAGTCGCGGAAATTGAGGACCTGGTACCTGATATAGATGAATACCGTCGACAACGACACTGCGACGAAGGGCATTGATTTCAAAACATTTGAACATTGGAAGATAGATCCGACACACAATCAAAAATGCGACGAATCCTTGGAGCACCTTTCACTCTTGAATCTTGATCGCTTGATCTCCGGTCGGTGTCGAGTATCCTTGCGAGTATCCGTACAATTTTTTTGGTTGAAATCCTCTGATGTGATGAAAAAAAAGATACCATTGTCACACCTGCAAACCTACACCATATTGGATGTCATGAAGTACTTTGTGGAGTTGTGGGTGTCCACGCACATGAGGTGCAAGTTGGTCAACGCATTCAAAAGCCGGCTGACTCATCAGTGCATCCGTGATCGACAGGTCCCCAAAAAGAGTATATCAGAAATGTAACCAAATATCAAGTTGGCCACTAGAAACCACAATGCAGTACTACCATAAGACTAGGTGCACTAAATTTGAACGCTTGAATAGTCCAGATCATGAACATGCTTAGTATACCATGATTCTACCCAACTGAATCGGATAACCCCTCCTGCACAGACAAAGCGGTGATTTTTTTTTTCGTTCAGTAACAAGACGATGACGATTCAATTCTGCACCATCGCAGTAGAGTGCGAAACTCTTACCGATTTCACCAATTCTGGGGTACTTGAATTCTGGTCATAACCATTCTTGGTGCACGTGAAGTCCGTAGTGGCTGCTCGGTGTACAGAAACAGCGACAGCAGTTGGTACTGATCTGGTCATGAAAGTCTGTCTAGTTTTTCGGAACGGTGACATGTGGATGGAGCCATCTGTGTTATCACTGGGGGACCGATCTTGGAGGGAGTTGCGACTGTTCAATCTAAACGTGCTGAATGTTAGGCCTCACTCGAACTTGAAACTGAAGGCGCCTCTCACATAGCAAGGAAAGAGTTCACGTAGCCTATAAGGATGTCAGTTTATCGTCTTCACAACTGACATTAGTGGAGCATACATTTACCCAATGCCCAGAAAAACGCCTCGTTAATCAAACCAAAGCGCGCGACTGTGAACTAATTATGAATTAGGAAAGCAAAGAAGGCACGAGTCAAGAAAGGGTTATCTTACGCTAACGAGCGTGCCGATGGCGAGGATACTATCTTTGGTTTAGTCATGTAGTCATGACACGCAGCACAAATTCTCACCTTGTTAACAGGCCGGAACTGATACAGTATGATACAAGGGACAAGATAATTGAGTCGGTTCTAAGCCCAAGTGTTACATCTACTTCTCGCCGAGACAGAAAGACGAGAACTCACCTTTGATACCCTGTCCTTTTGTGCCAGAGGCACCAACACATCGACAGAGCAATTATCATATCCGCCAAAGATGCTGCACCCATTCCTACGCATGTAACCCACTATTAGGTCACCAGCGCATCAACGGTCATGGAATGCAAATGGAGTTAACGTGTGGACATACGACCAGGGGGTCAAAATTTGAGTATCGCTCAAGTTCAAATCTAGTTTCCGGTGTCAGATTCGGATAAGGAAACCCAAACAAAATATACAAACGATTTCATGGCGAAATCTATCATACAAATAATTGAAAAAAATTCGCGGACACAAAACGAAAAAAGTATCTCACAAGTTGCCATAACTAAAGGGATGTCAACTGATGTCATTACATATTCAGCTCCCAGGAAAACTGCTTACTGAACGTCAAGGTGCCAAGGATTGACTACGAATGATCATTTGGAAGCGCTCCAACAGGACAGTCTTGTGTACTTACAATAATCACCGGGAGGACGATGTTTTTACTCACTACGGGGAAACCATATCAGGATCGGACTCATCGGAGCAATGGAAGTCGCAAAGGATCACTTACTAATATACAACCGTCTCGCGTAAAATCTGCTTCTGCATCAGGGCAACTCACAAGCAAGTGAATAGGGAAGATGACGGACAGTTGTACCGAGTAGTCGATGACACACTATAGTCAAATCACCATGACTGAGTTGAAATACGGATCAGCGGAAGCAGAGCATACATTGATGAAGACTTGAATCTACGCAAAATGAGAAGGACGACGTGTCACAGCGACTGATGAAGTGTGGGTTAAAGACTACGTACATTCATCGACCTGCATTGCGAATCAGGAATGGGTTTACACTAGAATGAATCGACGCACCAGGTGGCGACATCCAGTGTTTCAACGTTGCCGAAATTGAGGATCAAGTACCTGATATGATGAGCACTTTTGACAATGGCAACAAGTCAATCTCACCAATAGACCGAATATAAACATAGAATAGTTTGTACAGTATCCAGGACGCTTAGAAGGGCCTTATTATAAAACACTTGGATATGGATGAGATCCTACACACGATAAAAACGCGACTAATCCTTGGAGCGCCTTTCTGTCTTTACCGCGGTAGCACCTAAAACCGGTCGGCGTCGAGTAAGAAGATAAGGAGGCCAGAAAACATTACCAGAAGTAATTCCATCTGAACGACCCCAGTCAGTGCACCAACATCCCAGATTGTCGGGTGAGAAGATATCACCACTTACGTTTGGATTATTGTCACACCAAAAAGGCTACGAATTCGCAAATCCAGCAAAGTGATCAAAAAGAACTTGGACAAGAAAGACGCACACAGCACTGACAACCAATCCTATGAGGAGGGCACCATGGGTATACCGGATATCTGCTGTGGCAGGCATGTCGATGTGGCCAATGAGAGAAGGGTGGCAGAAAGGGTGGGGGACTTTTCACGTAGAATGCCATGCCATTAAATGCGACACCCAACCTCACCTTGCATCCATAAGCATCTAGCCCGTTAACCAATCACTGGCAGAGAAAAAATGATGTCCCTAAATGTTTTTTATGGATCGACGGGTGGTCGATCACTAATCATTCCGGGACATTCTTGGCGTTTTCCGCATCTTGTCTAAACGACAACATGTCAACATCGCAAAAGTCCCGCCCTTTGACCAATTAAAGTACCTACTCGATTGATGCCCAATTAGAGACTTTTGACATACAGTACTTATCCTCTCTTGGTGCAATCCGCACGTTTTTGTTTGATTGAAAATTTCCTAAGCGATGAAGCGACGGATGAAAACGTCCTTCTCCCGGAAACAGGCGGCGCGCTCGTCCGCCGACAAACCACGTGCAGGTCCATAGGTTCGAGAAGTCAACTACGACCCACGACCGCGAAATTTTGAGCTTCACAAGAAGCCGCACCTAGGAAATTCAGTGACTTATGGGTAATGCTGCTGGCTGATGAAGAATGTACATGAATCGATGGATCTCGTTCGTGAGTTATCCTGAAGGCAAGATCGCTAGCACGAAATTATCGCTCGTTAGCGCGGAAGGGTTTTCCCGATGTACATTCTTCCTGTATAAACCTTCTGAAATAAGAAGAATAGATTGAGTATCCCCGAAGAACTCCCCTGAATACCCTCCAAAGCTTCAAACGTCCAACTTGGATTCTGGTCTTGCTGTCCTGCTTCAGACCATCCGGTTGTGTGCCGTCCAAGCCTCGCTCACTGAGGCAGCTCAATTCTCGGATCACCCCTTGAGTACCCCGCGCGTTCCCTGACAAGGCCTAGCGACAATTCTGGGCCTTATTGCAAGGCGGAAGGGATACTTCGTTGCGTCAGAAGCGGCGCTGAAGTTGTTCTGGTCGTGGCTCGTAGGAAAGGCATCGAACAGCGTCGACAAGTGGTGGTTGCCTGTCTCCGATGAGCACGGGAGCGAGCGGCAACACAGTAACTTGGTGGCGAGGCAATGAGTATGGGCTCCACCTAGTGCCAATGGAAGGGGAGAGGGGCGATGTCCAGTGGTTACGACAGCTTCGCCGTATTGATTCACGACTACATCGCAAGTAGTTGTGACAGTGGCCCCATGTTATTGAAGTATGCGAGGGCGCGTGGGAGGGTTCTGGTGGAGAGAGAGAGAGATCCAGGCGGGACAAGGGAGGAAAGAGGATGATGAAAGAAGGACGGAGCCAGGAGTGAGCGGAGAGAGCACACGGAACAGAAGCCACCAAAGCGAGAGAGCGAGGGAGGAAGATGGGACCCGGGAGAGGATGATAGAAAGAGCGGCAGCGGGAGAATGCGAAAGGAAGGAGCAATGAAGGAAGACAAGAGAAGGATAAGGAGAGAGGATGAGTGCGAAAAGGAAACGAGCGACGAGGGAAAACGTCTTGAGGTCGGAGGTGACGCGGTGACGTCTGGGGACTACCTGAGGGCGCGGTAGGTCCGGCAGACGTTCTGGCGGGCGACACTGAATGAAAGAGGAAGAAAGACGTTCTTGAGGACGAAATCTACAATGCAATTTCTCAAGAGTTCCTACTCGTTATATACAGGTTGGATAGTGGTTGGATGTCCCTACTTTGGCCGATGTCAAAGCCAACAAGTAAGAGGGCGGTTAGCGTGGAACGGGAATATTCAGCGTGCTGGCGATCTGCGGGAGCGTCCCAGGAGTGCTGTGGGGAGTGTTCGAGCTATCTGGGTTGGCCGTCACGCATGCATACTTACATTATATTGTACGTAGAGCGTGTCGTACAACATGTTGGGGCGAATATTTAAATGTCATCACCGGGCTTCTAGAATCGAGGAGGTCGGTCACGCGTTGTCGAAGAGGTGGTCGGTGAGGCCGGTGAGGGTCGCTTTGGAGAAAGGCGCTCCGTTTGAGAGAACCTCGGCGCTGGCCAGTGCTGGCCCTCCAACATGGCAACATCATTCTTCCAGTTCAAGCTGCAAGCTGGCAACACTCTGGCAGCATGCCAACGTGTGTGGGAGCCTATGCACATCTTTCTTTTTCCACGTGTTGAACGGCAACCAGTCGGCAGCTTTGCGCCCGTCCGTTCGAGGCAACATCACGCGTCTCCTCTGCCCTAAATCTTCGCCATCAGTTTCCTAGTTCCTCATGGCTGACAACTCCCTCCTCCCAGGCTCCCAGTCCCCTCCGGACCCTCCCACTTGTGATATGAGTCGCCATTCGGAACCCCAGTCGTCTAACTTTACCACCCTCTTCGAGTCTGCCTTGCAGGACTACGCAAACCAGACAGGCAAGCCGTGGACAGTGCACCCACTGGCCAAGCAACTCGAGCAGTGCTACTCCCTCGAGTCCGTCTCGGATGTCCTCCAGGAAAAAGCACAAACCTTCACTCGATCCCGAGGTGACAGTAGAGTCGTGAAATCGCTCAAATCTGCAACCTCCGTTCTGTATACGCTGTCCACCAACAATGACCTTCGTGACGCTATCAGCTTGGTACGCCAGACACACTGATGGGTGTTGTACTTTCCTGATGTCTCGTTCTATAGCCATTCCCTCCTGCGAAGCCAATATTTATTGCCTTCGCTGTCCTACTTGGTGTATGTGTCCTTTACTTCCCGCTTGTGTATCCACGTGTCATCCAAATATACCAGGCGGCAAATGACGTCAGTGCCAGCCACGACGCGCTCGCCGAACTGCTCGAGAAGATCGAACAATTCGTGAACCGCCTTGAGATTTATACCAAAGTTACTCTTGAACGAGCGATGGTCCAATTGGTTGTGAAAATAATGGTGCAACTGCTACACGTGCTTGGCTTGGTGACTAAAGAGATCAAGCGGAATCCATTAAGTAAGCCTGGGCTCGCCGATATGACGCTCAGCTGAACGCAACACAGCGAAATTCGTAAAGAGCCTCTTGGGAAAGAGTGACATCGGCTGGCGCTACAGAAGCTGATCAACTCACGCTAGTCGAGGGACCAACAACCGCGCGCAGATCCTCAAGCATACCGACGGTTTGTTCCAGGATATAAGGAGGCGAAGGATGGTGAGCAGTGCACTTGGCTTCGTCCAGCTAGCTGTTGAGCATGCTTCCCTCTAGATGGAAAGGAATCACGCGGTAGGTTCCGTTTTGTTGAGGACAGTAAGGTAGTTCTGTGTCTGATGGAGCGCTAGAGCTATTACAGCAGATGGCGAGCGACATGAAGAAATCGAAACGTCGGGCATTTCCAATGTCTCCAAAGTTGACTGAACACGCTGAAATTGTCTGGCAGGTGACAAGCTGGCACAAGATATCCGAAATTGGCTCTCTCCGCCTGATCCATGGAAAAATCAGAATGAGATCAACGAATTGCGCCACCCCGGAACCGCGGCATGGTTTGTCAATGGCGAAACGTTCACGAAATGGAAGTCATCTGAGCAGAGTTCTCTTCTTTGGATTCATGGCATCGTAGGTTGCGCCCACTCATGCACCTTCGCTGGACTGATGGTGTCTCCTCCGTAGCGGGCGCAGGAAAGAGCGTCCTCTGGTATGTGAACTTGTCCATATTTCTGTTTCCCCGAGAACTCATGGTGTCGGCCAGCTCGGCAATCATCGATGACATCGACAACATGCGGAAATCTCGGCCTGCGATCCTGATGTTTTTCTACTGTGATTTTAGGGAGGAACAAAAGAGGGACCTGCGCGGGCTACTCTCATCATTGCTGGTCCAACTTTGTGATCAATCCGACTCGTACTATGATCTTCTTTCCAAGTTCTTCTCGAGAACAGAAATGGTCGCAACATGCCAGCGATGCCGCGCTCCGATGTTTAAAGGACATAATGGAATCCAAGACATCATCCAGTTTACTGATTGTGGATGCTTTGGACGAATGTCCCAACCCGCCTGCCAAGCTGCCCCCGCAAGAAAGTTCTAGATCTTCTAGCGGAGCTCATCGACTCAAAAATTCCGAATCTTCACATATGTGTGACTAGCAGACCCGAGGCCGACATCAAGGATGTCCTTCATTCTTTGACTTCCCATTCCATTTCATTACACGACGAGGGAGACAGAGAGATGACATCGACGACTATATCAAGTCAGTCGTTAACAATGATCGAGGGATGCGAAGGTGGAAACTACAGGACAAACAACATGTCATCGACGTCCTCACTAAGCATGCCAATGGGATGTAAGGCATCGATATCCGAACTGTTGACAACTCTCGCTCACCCGTGTGATGTAGGTTCCGATGGGTGGATTGTCAAGTGGACTACCTTCGCACTGCCCCTCGAGTCGTATCCGGAAGGTGCTGGCAGACGTACCAAAGACGCTTGATGAAACATATGCGCGGGTCTTGCGAGAGATCAAAGAACGCACCAGGAATTCGCACAGATGATTTTCCAATGTGTTGCAGTGGCTTCGCGCCCGCTCCGGTCAAGGAACTGGCAGAAGTTTCGCATTTGATTTCGAGGCAGGAGCAATTCCGGAATTTCGGGAGGATTGGCGCGAGGACGATCCAGTGCATGCAGTGCTGTCAGCATGTTCAAGTTTGCTTGCGGTCGTCAATGTCAAAATACAAGTGATACAATTTCACATTTCTCGGTGAAGGAGTTCTTGACTTCGGACCGCTTTCCCAGCAAATGACACCATTTCCGACTACCATATTTCTATGACACGGGCTCACACCCTCGTCGCACGAGTGTGTCTGGGCACTCTATTACACCTGCCTGAAGATGTCACGAGCGACAGCCTGCAGAAATTTCCCCTTGCTGAATACGCTGGCGAGCACTGGGTTGACCATGCGCGGTTCGAGGATGTGTCGCAAAAGGTGGAAGATGGTTTGAAGCAGTTGTTTGACCCAAGGAAATCACATCTTGCAGTGTGGGTCTGGATACACGACCCAGAACGCCTTCGGGATGAACCATCGACGGCAAATTCCATCGGACCAAGACTAACGGCATTGCATTATGCGGCACTTGCGGTTACACAGGATTGTAAAATTCCTAATCACGGAGCACTCACAGGTGTCCGATCTTCGATCCCTACGACTCCGTTACATTTGGCGTCGTTCAGGGGACACTTCGAAACTGCACGGGTCCTTCTCGAGCACGGCGCAGTCGCCAGGGCGCGGGACGAGCACAAGCAGACTCCGCTGCATCGGGCGTCGTACGGGGACACACGAACTCGCACTGCTCCTTCTCGAGCACAGCGCAGTCTCCACGGCCCAGGACAAGCTAGGGTGCACTCCGCTGCATCGGGCGTCGGACGGGGGACACCTCGAACTCGCACAGGTCCTTCTCGAGCACGGCGCAGTCACCACGGCCCTGGACAAGCGTGGGTCGACTCCGCTACATCGGGCGTCGTCCGGGGGACACACCGAACTCGCACGGCTTCTTCTCGAGCACGGCGCAGTCCCACGGCGCAGGACAGCAAGGGCGGACTCCGCTGCATCGGGCGTCGTTAATGGACACACCGACCTTTCACGGGTCCTTCTCGAGCGTATCAA
>WTXF01000275.1:0-30214 GCA_022496215.1 Russula brevipes
CGAGAGAGGAGGGTAGTGCGCGGCGGCACGAAACACAGAGTCACGATTCAAGAAGGTAAGTAGCGGGCGGTAGGGAACTGATCGATGCTCCACAAGGTAGCAAGCCCGTGAGTTTATATACACGCGAGCGGTACCTACTTTGTAATTATAGCAGACAACCAGTAAAAGCAAAGTGATAGGGGAAAGAGATCATAGCGAAAGCGAGGAGTCCATCGTCGTCCGACGAGGACCGACGGCAACGAGACGAAACGTATCTGTGACAGCGCGCGCAGCGGGTGGCGTCGCGGCGACTACGAATAACAAACGTTTAGCATAAAGAAAGAGATATAAGGAGAAAAGATGGGGCGCGCCTGGAGTCACGGCGACGACCAGGAAGGGAAAGGAGAACTACAGCGAGGAGAAGGGGTATCGGTGCGCATCGGCCGAGGCGGGGCTTTGGGTGCTTGGCCGCGATGCCGTCGACGACAAAGGGGTTTTGGGGTTGACGACGCGGCTGATGGGCGTTGATGATCGAGCAGTGGTCTGCGTCGCAGGTGAAATATTGGCGGAGAGAGACGAAAAGAGAGAGAAAACGAGTCGAAACGAGTGGAATTTTTCACGGAGGGCATGTCGGGGAAGAACGTTGGGGCGAAGGTGGTGGTTTTGGGGTGAGCCAGGGACCGTTGCTCGACAGGCGTTCGCACGGGTCTGATCCGGTTCGGATTTGTCCGATTCCGAGCCCAGCGCACGGGCACTCCTTACAACGGTCCTCGCGGCCACTGCGGCGGCGACGAGGGCTACGGGAGCGGTCTCGGCGTGGTGGAGGCGAACGCCTATCAATTCGCGACACCGATGACGGAGGGTTCTTGGCCCGCTGAATGCCTATGCGCGAACCCTCAAACATGCGTCCGTGGCATGTCATAATAGGTGTCCATTCCCAGACCCCCCTCTCAGCAGGCTAATAATAGATGATTTCTGACAGGGCTTCCAGGCATTCCTGGATAAGCTGGCTTGGTGAGAAATCACCTCGAGGCGGGCACAAAGAACGCGCGGAGCTCCCAGGGAGCAGCGACGATGACGACACCGCGGCAACTAGCCACAACAACATCGCGGCGACCTGCACGATCTGCGGGTCGTGCGTCCCACGCGGAGAGACCAAACGCGGCAGGCACGAAGGACGCGCGGAGCTCCCAGGGAGCAGCGACGACGACGACATCGCAGCGACCAGCCACGACCACGACCACGACATCGCGGCGACCAGCCACGACCACGACCACGATGACATCGTGGCGACCAGCACGACGACCACGACCACGACATTGCGGCGACCAGCCACGATGACCACAACATTGCGGCGACCAGCCACGACCACGACGACCACGACGACCACGACGACCACGACCACGACATCGCGGCAACCAGCCACGACCACGACCACGACCACGACCACGACCACAATGACGACCACGACCACAATGACGATGACGACCACGACCACAACGACCACGACCACGACCACAACGACCACGACCACGACCACGACCACGACCATGATGACCATGACATTGCGGCGCCTGCAGGTCGTGCGTCCCGTGCCGACGTGCAGGCACAACGTGCCCGCATATCACTGTTATATAATTTACTAAAATAGGCACTTTTCTGTATGTACTTGTACTTAGATAATTAAAAACCTTGAATTGTTAATGGTTGAAGAAATGTGACCTGAGTGTGACCTCTGTCACACTTGAGGAGTGTGAGAAACATGCACAAAAATGGATCTAGATAGATCTGATCTAGGTAGATTGCAATTGATTTTAATATTATCACCGTTTTGGACTTGTTGGGACTTGTCGGGTTGTGAGCCATGGTGAGCAATCACTGCGGAAACGAGTTTATTTTCTGTCGCGCTTTAGGGTGCGATTATATAGTGTAATCATAGT
This sequence comes from Russula brevipes, assembly GCA_022496215.1. Classification (NCBI taxonomy): domain Eukaryota; kingdom Fungi; phylum Basidiomycota; class Agaricomycetes; order Russulales; family Russulaceae; genus Russula; species Russula brevipes. Next base: position 1,920 of record WTXF01000275.1, read on the forward strand.
ATAATCCAACTTGGCAAATATGAATAAATCCTGTGACTTGAGCGTGAAAGGAATCGATTACGAGACCATAAAGACAGTTGATTAGCGTTGCTAGTCGCACTCGGTTTATGGCTTGGCTTATGGCCTCATATGATAATCTGAATCCGATTTGGGTGTGATTTATCTGTATTTCATGCTTGCTTTACTTTGGATTATAGTGTGAAAACAGTGTCATTAGGGTATGAAAAAGAACTAAGGCAGAAATACAGATCATCGCATATACACCTGTATCTATGTATACCCTCTGGCTCTCCCCTTGCCCTAACACCATGGCCCACACACATGTACAGCCACCAAGCATCCCAACGTCGTCCACCAGGCAGCCCTCCAACTTAGAACCTGCGGAAGGCCGGGGGTGCGCGCGCCCATATCATTAGCCGCGACGGCGACAAGCGCCTAAAAGTACGGGTGGCCCGTGACGAGGAGCACGCCGGGCGCATCGAACGCAATGTTGTCGGGTGCCAAAGGTGTCAGCACGCGCGCGGGCAGCGACTGCGCCTGCGTGGTGGCATCCCGCACGTAGAAGAGCACCTCGCAGAGCGAGGTCGATGCAATCATGACGTGTGCGTCGTTGAGCAAGACTGCAACGGCGTTGGCAAAGGTGATGCGTGATGCGGCTGCGATTGTCACCGTCATGGTGGTGGTGGTGGAGTCGGCGAGGAGTCATTGAAATACTTCGCAGCAACGATGAGCATTGCAAGAAATACTCGACGGCGTGTGCAGGGAAGGCCTATGGTAAATGATATGTAAGAGAGGGCGTGAAGATATGGAATGGCCTAGTCACCTTTTGCCATCCTGGGAAGCTTTGCCCGCAAGCTGTGGAGATAGATAAGCGTTGTAAGAAGGGTGGGGACTTTACACGAGATGCCTGAACAAGGCAGGCAATAATCTCCTCGAGTGGGGTGAGACCCGGAGTGGCTGGGGACTGGTCGAAGTTGACCTTATGTGGAGTATGGGGAGGAGTCGGAGGAGCAGGACCCGCAGAAGATGCTGGCGACGTGTCCTCTGCGATGGGAATGATAGTACTTTTTAGATGGGCGACGTAGGACCATGTGCCCTGTAACCGGCTTCCGAACGAGGCGGATAAGGTTGTGGAGGGCTGTTGGAATAAGTGATAAAGGTTTTTAGAGACATCGAGAAAGGGAGCGTGTGGAGTTGATCAAGTAAATCGGTGTGCCCTACCTCCAAAAAAGCGCGCACTTGGCACTCATAAATCGCCTGGCGCTGTTTCTCAGGCGAGTTCGAAAGATACCTAGTTGAGCGGCAAGAAGGGACGTACCCACGATAAGACACCATGAGCACACTGCACCTCATCTTGGCTAAAAAGACCCCGCCAAGCGGGATGCGGTTGCTATGATGCCCGGTGTTGCCGTGTAACATGAGTACCGTCGGCCGCGTCGTCGCAAACAGGAAATGCCAATGACTTCCATGGATATGTTGTCTGGCGTCGTGAGCTTGAGGTCGGTGTACTGAAAAGAAAAATTTTGGGGTCAGGACGTCTGATCGTCGATGAGAGGAGCGAGCACATCAGGACGGAAAGAGCTGTGAGTGGGAGATGCACGCACTTTCCCGTGCGCCTGCAAGAAACGCGCTAAGGTAGTTGAGGGAGTTCTGGCCATAGTAGAGGAGGCCCATTCCTGAGCAAGGGGGTGGTGACATTGAGTAAGGTGCAGACGCAGGCCGGGGACTCAGCGGTGCGGGAGGCACATGAATGGGAAGTGAGAACGGCATGTGGTCGATTGTCTCACTCTCGCAGTAGTAGATGAGCGCAGGCACGGGAGAGTGTGACGTTCATGCGTGTAAAGCGCTTCGCCTCGTCGTAGGCCACAAGCCCGTAATGACGTAGTCCATCACGCGCTCGCTTTGGGGGGGTATCGTTTGAGGTGCCGTGCTTCGGTTGAGGCGATGCGGTGCAATTTGGTGCCTGCAGAGAGAGGAGACTCGCCCAATGAGGGCGTCAGCTCATCCTCATCCTCGACGGTGGCAGCGCATGTAGCGACAAATCAACGGCAGATCATCAATTCATCGACTCACCAAGCTTGTCCGCATGATCAGCGCCAACAGCAGCCACTATAGCGTCCGCGAGCGCAGCAGCCTTCTCTGGCTCTGTCTCCTTAACGAGCCCCGCGATGGGTACCCAGCTCTCACGCTTCCTTGCCAACAGCGCCGCATCCTGCGCAAAGCGCTCCAGCAGGTGGACAGTGGCCACCTTGAAGTCCTGCACGATGTCGTGTGTGTGGCGCATGTGAGTCTGGCGGCGAGGTCTGGGGAAAGCGGCCTGTGTAATTGAGGTCCTCTATGGTCTAAAGAGCATATAAGCGTCGAACAAGATAGGAACAAAGATAGAGGGCATACAATTGAACCAGAGTAGACAGGGAACACCATAGAATGAGGTGGCCTCAGAGCCATGGTGATCTTGAAGTAATTGTGTGACTTTTTTCATTTTGGCCTGCATGACACGGTGAGCGTCCATATGCAAGTCGACTTAGCGACTTGAAGAAAAAAAAAGCTCACATTCAAAACTTCGGGCTCCGACCCAGAATCCATGTCGGTTTTGTGTCGGATTAGAGACGAGAATGGAGAAAAGAAACCGAGGGTGGATTACTGTGCGATTAGCGTCACAGTCATTAATCCGATGTTGGTTTTAACTTGGAAAATTCGTGAAGTGGGACGGCATGTCCCACGATTGGAAAATGATTGGATTACGGTCGGCTTTTTGCTCAAATCTAATCCGAGTCTGATTAGGGTGTGATTACAATATATTTTCACGCGCTTTTACATCGGAAAATAAACTCGTTTCCGCAGTGAATGGTGAGCAATGGTGAGCCATGGTTGGGTACCAGAGACCAACAGTCATTGCGAAAATTTGGACCTGACTTTTCGAGTTGCGAGTTTTCAAGTTTTTTGGTCTGGTTTGGTCTGGTTTGGTCTTGTACCAGACCAAACCATGGCCGAAAACTTTTTTGTAGGGTTACTGATGCTATCGACATTGGTATTCATGATGAGTTGTTGCATCGTCTAGCAAGACTTCTTGTACTGCGCAAGGCTCATGTTGTATGACACTGAGAGATCTCTGAAGGCACCTGACCAGACGGAATACAAGGATCTAACCCAAAGAATCTCCGTCGATGCAGATTACAGCTATGAGATGCTCGATACCTGCACTGGAAAGCTCGGGCTGAAGGACACTGCTGTCCTACACACGCCACCGGACAAGGCGATAACGGACTACATCAAGTTCTGTACCGATGCCGCTGAGAAAGATGACTGGGTTGCATCCTTGGTTGCAGCGGTCCCTTGCATTCAGGTAAGCACACCTGCACGTACTCCGACAGATCACTCAAAGAGCGGAATCAACTATCGTAGTCATATTATTACCTTGCGGTGGCTATTAAAAATGCCAAACCAGACGAAGGTACGACTCTAGTAGACGCCGCAGTTCTCTTGATCTTCTTTTCTGATTTGCGTTGTAGGTACTCTCTGGTACGATAACTGGGTCGAACCAAATCTCAACGATACATACGTTAAGGAACAGATAGGTGAGCGGCGTGAGCCGAGTACTCCTTGGGTGGCTCTGAACACTCATGATTCTTATTTGCCCAGATTTCTTCGGGAAGCACATTCCAGAGTGGAAGGCTGAGTACCCGAGACTTCGCCAGATATTTCGCGAAGGATGCCAGCACGAGCTCAATGTTTGGGCACTCACAAAGACCAGTTGAATAATCAATCATGGCACTGTCACGGGCCATCAGGAAAACGGCAAAATGCTGAATGCTTCTTAATGCTTCTTAATGCTTCTTTATTGCTCTTATTAAGCAGGGTGCCCTTCTTAATAAGCGGATAAGAGGCATTAAGAGGAATTAAGAAGCATTCAGCATTTTGCCGTTTTCCTGATGGGTGTCTGAACAAGATACTGACGGGTGACCGCCACCTAGCGTGACTTGTAGCGATCATGGCTCGGCGTCCTTTTCCTCCCCTTCCGCCGTAGAATTAACTCGAGCGCAACCTCGAGACCTGTCTCTGTCACCGTTCAACACGGTGTCAGTCTCTACTATTGTCTTTCTTTCCGTTTTTCTTGACTCGTTTCTGTTCCTCTGTCAAATCAACTCGGGCGCAACCCCGAGACTTGCCTCTGTCACTGTCACCATTCGGACGGATGCATTGGCCGTGGCTTATGTTTCATATCATACCGGATAAGTACTACTGCCAGTGTGGTGAGACCTGAGCCCTAAGCTTAGTGTCTCGTGAGCCACGGTCACTTGATGTGTCTTGATGTGTCTCAATTGTGGATAATATTTGAAAACCCCAAAATTGGCGAGTGAGCTGTGGTCCTCTGCACGACAACCCTTCAAGCTTCAGGTTCAATGGTTGCGGCGCCCTTTAAGATTTTTGCATCCGACAGTACCTATGTAGAGGCATTTCTCACACTCTGGACACTGGCATTCCAGTGTGCCTTTTCGTCATTAGGGTCGTTCAAAGTTGGACTTATTTCCTCCTTATTGGGCTCCTTATTCGGTCACTTATTCGCCTTTTACAGCCAAATGCCCAATAAGTGGCCAAATAAGAAACCCAATAAGTGGGAAATAAGTCCAACTTTGAAACCCCCCTCCCCCTGAAATCACAATAAGTAGCAAATAATCACTTATTTGTAGACCAGAAAATTTTCGGCACCACCTAACTGAGTTTAAACTTCGAAAAACTCCGGTCCGGTCCGGTGTCCGAGGCCCCTCACTGCAACGAAAAATGACAAGTCGCGAGTCCCATTAAGTGGGCCCTGGCCCACCCTAAAGTCATCATCACACATGGCAGGCTCACGCGCTCACGCGTCTCACACGTCACACGGGCCAGGCACAAACAACAAAGAGGTAGTGGGGGCAATGCCGCCTCCCACTACAGTAAACACATTTAAATAAAAAAAATCTATTAAACAATTATATACATTAGATACTACAGAGATGTACACTACTCGAGTAAGAATAATAACACATAATATCACAAACTCCCCCAAACATTCGCATGCGAGGGGGTGCCGGGGTGGGGGTCGCGGGCACCGTTGACGCACCCCCACGCGTTTGCGGGCGTCGGAGCGTCGGGGGTGGGGGGCCGCGGGCGGACGTTGTTGCACACACCCCCGCGTTTGCGTGCAAGGGGGCATGCGTGGGTGGTCGCGGGCGGGCGCTGTCGACACACCCCCGCGCGTTTGCGTGCGAAGGGGCGTCGGGGGTGGGTGGCCACGGGCGGGCGCTGTTGATGCACCCCCGTGCGAAGGGGCGTGGGGGTCGCGGGCGGGCGCTGTTGCACGCACCCCCGCGTTTGCGTGAGAGGGGGCGTCGGGGGTAGGGAGTCGCGGGCGCGCGCTGTTGCACGCACCCCCCGCGTTTGCGTGCGAGGTCTGGATGTCAGGTCAGGGCGTCGCGGCCAGATTCTCGCATGCGCCCCCCACGCCTTTGCGAGTGAGAGGGGCGTCGGGGTGGGGAGTCCGGAATCGAGCACCTTACCATGCTCGCGACCCCTCCCGTCTTTAGATCCCCGGCGGTTTGGGGCGCGATTTCGAGTCCGAGGGCGAGGCGGTCGAGGCACTGCAGCCGCGCATGGTCGGGACCATGTGCAAGGCCAACTGGCCTGCACAAAAGCGGCCGACCGAGCGGGCGCGAGCTCCGACGTCTTGATGAGGAGCCCCACTCGGGGGGGCCAACACCTGTGGTCTTGAGGGGAAACCTCCTTGGGAGGAGGCCGTCGCGTCGCCAGAATGCCCGGGGCCTGAGGCCAGGGCGCGGGTGCGGGTGCGGGTGCGGGCGATGTCGCCAGGCGCTGAGAAGACAACCCGCCCATAAAAAAAACCCTGTTAGTTCTAGAGAAAAAAAGGATGGGTGCCCCCTCACGTTAATCATCACCGTCCCAGGCCACGTCATCGTGGGAGGGCCGTTGTCGTGGCAGGGGAGGCCTCTGGGGGGCCGTCTTCGCAGGGGCCATCGTCGCAGGGGGGGTCATCGAAGGGCCGTCGTCGCCGTCGCAGGCGTCGAGGGGGCGGAGGAGGAAGGAGGAGGAGGGGGGCGTTGTCGAAGGGCGTTGCCGCAGGGGCCGTCGCGGGTCGTTGCAGGGCCATCGACGCAGGCGTCGGAGGGGTGTGGTGTCGGGTGGTGGTTGGAGGGGCAGCGTCCTCGTGGCAGGGGGCCGTCGTGGTAGGGGGGCCCGTCTGGCAGGAGGCCCGTCGCGGCAGGGGGACTGCCTTCGGAAGGCCGTCATCGCAGGCGTCGTCGTCGGGGGCCGCCGGGTGCTGTTGAACACAAACCCCACGCATTTGCGAGCGAGGGGGGGCCGTTGGAGATGGCGTTGCGGCGAGGTGGTGCGTAGCACGACCGGTTGCGACCTCAACGCAACCGAATCCGAGGCGCGAGGCGCCATGCGCGCGACGTGGGCGGTCGACGGTGTCTACAAAAATCGAGCAAACCAATTAGTTAGAAAATGAGCGATGTGAAAAAAATACAATACCTGGAATGGCCCTGGTGAGGTGAAGGATGGAAGAGGGAGGAGGGGGGAAGGATGAAATTGATTGGTGACGGCGGCGACGACGACGACGAGGGGGCGGTGACGGCGACGAGGGGGCGATGTGGTCGTCGGTTGTGGGGTGCTGGCCGCAACTGCATGGGGGGTCGGACTTCGAAATGATCTGGGTTTGAATTTCAGAATAAGTGGTGCAATAAGTGAGGGCCAATAAGTGGCCAAATAAGAATAATGGTCAATCCAGGTCATTTCATCACTTATTGGTTTCCTTGAAATTCTCATTATTGACTCGAAAAAAAGCGACAAATAAGTGAGACAATAAGTAGACCAATAAGTAGGAAATAAGTACAACTTTGAACGACCCTATTGCCAACAATACAAGCTACGATGTTCAGGGCCTGAGCTCAACAATGGCCTGGCCCAATTGAAGAAAGGGACATTCTCTCAAAGTCCGATCTGCGTCATCCATCTCCGGCTTCTTCCACGGCAACGCCGGAGGTACAGGAACTGCTGCCGGGTGCCGGGTGTCAATCACATGGCCAATCATTCTTATTTTTTCACCGGTCGGCCCCTGTGCGGGATTCCCGGCCCGCCACCCCTCGCAGTTTGCAAAGTCGCAAAGAGCGACCGGGAGGGACTCGGAGGCCCGGAGGGAGAAGCAATCGTACGAATATTGCTGAACAATGACCAATGAGAAGCCCATGAAGGCGCGCTTCATGCGCTGCCTCTCGACCGTACTACATACCGACCAGCACCGCAGCCAACGCTTCCTTACGGCGGCGAATGCATCGCATCCTCTCCAACATCTCTACTAGTACGCCGCTTCAAGTGAGGCGAGGCATGACCAAGCCCTTCCTTTCTTTCCTTGCCTTTCGCACGGGGGATCGGGGACACTTCCATTTTAATCGATGCAGCTTGCCACAAAGGTTGGTCGGCAGGTGTCGGTGGGTGGGTATCGCCATCTCACTGTTCTATGACAGACACCACGCGAGTACGAGGTGGTGAATCCAACTATGCGATGTTACTGTACGTCCAAAAACCAAAAATTGATCCCAAAAAACAACCAAATCCCAATAGAAGATGCGGTGAAAAGTGCTCGTCTGGGACCAGAAGACGCCAGTCCAAAGGCCTTCCTTCAGTCGTGAAACCGCCCTGTCTCCGAGTCCCCAACGCGATGCAACGTTCGACCAGCAAGCACCGCGAAACAATGCGGCTCTCATCTACCTACAATCCTCGGTCAGCAGCTCGGATGTCGCGCGAGATCCCAAATCGTTCCATTTCCCATTCCGACCAGCGGAACACTGGCAGCGGGTGCGCCTCCGTGTTGAACACCCAATGGTCAAGCGGGAGGAGGTCATCGTCCGTGAACAACAAGAACAGATATTTGAGCCTGGGAGATTACGTAGTTCGTCAATATTCATTATGCGCGAGAGTAAGGTAGCACCCAAGATACTTACGTCTCTGCGAGGAACCAACTATAAAATGAAACGGGATGCGATCATCAACATCCAGCATGCGTACTGCGCAACACGCGCCACGCGGAGCATAATCGCTCACCTTGGCATCTGGTCGAGCAACACAGCCTGAGGATGGTAAACATTGCCAATGCTCGCAAAACCGCTGTCCTCAACACGCGTCACGTTCAAGATCGCCTCAAAAACAACCCAGCCCCGTTCCCGCCAAACCACATCTCCCGTGGTCCGCCAGAGCAGATAAAAGCTTTCCACCGTCTCCGGACGCAGAAGATAGCCTGGCTTGTTTGGCTTGTACTCCCGCATGTTCTCGTCCTGTACCGGCTCCACCGGTCGCAAACCAGGAGGATCACCATGCTCACCACTGCGCTCCCACCGCGCGAGGTGAGTTGCCCACAGACCATCCCAGGATGACGACTCGGAAGATGCGTTCATCACGACCTCGTCCGGCGAGAGACCCGTGGGCGAATCTGCATAGAGCATCCAACAGGTGTTTGCGAGTCCTCGTGCGGCCCACAAGTGTGTGCGCGGCACGTCTGGGAGCGTCGCGGCGCCGAGCGCGAGCACGCCGGGGAGGAAGCAGGTAAGGTGCTCGAATACGTGCGTCGGGTCGATCGTCCCATCTGAATCTACGAAGGCGTCGGTGACGTAGAGGAGGTTGCGCTTGGGTGATATATAAGTAAGGTTTTCAAGGATAGCGTTCGCCGAGCGAAGGTCTATGGGTTTCGTGAGCCGGGATAAAGAAACTTCGGGAGGGTGAATCATACATAAATCACGAGCTTTGGTGTCTGTGCGGCCAGAGAGGAGCCACTGTTTGAGCATATACTCATATGCGCTGTCCGCAAACGCGCCAACGGAGATACTTGCTGTGCATGCCATCAGCACGCACACAGAGCAAGCGACGACGGGAAGACATACTAGAACTCGGTAAACCGGTCTGGAGGGACCACATCGTCGGGAACAATCCCGCCGACGAGGAGAGGTTTGCCGTGTACATCATCTCCATGACCTTCTCGACTGCGGTATAATAATGCGTGCGGCCGGTCAAATATGCGAGATACTTGTACTCGAGCTGGCAGCTGAGTACTTCCGACCAAAGGGTGGAGGTCCCAGTCCACCCATGTGCAGTCTTTCCAGTATCTGTGTTGACGGAAAATGCTGGCAGACCCGAGGGGGTGTCGAACACAGGCATGAGTGCGGAGCCGAGGTCGTCTGCGCGGGCGAGGAGGATAGGGTCACGTGAGAGGGCATATGCAGAAAGCAGCCCGCCGAGGTAGCGAATGACGGTCTCGAAGAATTGTGCATACTTTTCCTGGAGACGCATAAACTCGCGGTCAGAACTGCGGGCGTATTGTCAGGGGGGATACACGCACGGGTGGCATAGTAAAAGTGATGTTGGAAACGACGGCGAGCCCACTGTCAAACTCCTCATAGAGGTCCATCAGCCACAATGTGTCGAGGGATTCAATAATTGAGAGGCTCCAGCCGTTGAAGCTGCGCGCAAGCCCGGCAAGTCAAGGGCGGTGCGCGTGACAGTGCAGGGAGGACGCACTTATCGACCGGAGCCTTGCTCAGGGGACGGAGTTCGTCGTGCGGAGCAGCGTTGGCGAGGTAGCTCTTGTAGGCGTGCAAGAACGCATCGCGGACTGCGTCTGCCCGTTGAGACCAGATGTCTTCCTTTCGGTGGGGCCCGTCGAGCGGGCGTTGGGCCTTGATGCGATGCGACTGAGCATGAGGTGGACCGAAGTCGGGCGGGGGTATAATCAACGGACGATGCTGTGTGGGGAAATGCGGGGGATCAAGGAATGCGAGATGTCTGTGGGAGGGAGAAAGAGAACCAAGAAGGTGACAAAGATGAGAAAGGCTAAGACAAGGCGGAAAAGAGGGCGGCGAAAGACGGCAGCCGGCAGAATGTGGGAGAGCGACAACATGAAAGGTCGAGGGAAGGGTTGGGCCTGCCAAGCCTACTGTACCTGCGAACATAAATGACAACCAGCGCTGATCGATTTCAATTTCACCACTTTGGGAACGAATCACAACCCGCGAAATTATTTGGGAAAAGAGGGATTTGCTCCCATCGTTCTACGTCAAACTCTGAGGGAGGTCCAGGCGGGAAGTTAGAGGGATGGCGATGTCGGATAAAAAGCGATGACGCAGATCATCTCAGTACAGTTACCGTGTCTCGGACTTTTCCCATAGATACACAATCCCTTTTGTAGAATTTATTACTTTATATTGGTGCTCATATACATAGACCGAGGGCTCGCATCCTATTCCGGGCGCGACGACGGGAGTTCGAAATGGCTTGGTAGACAGGCCACCTCAGTTCTTGTGCCCGCCCGCGTCCACTGAGGTGAGCACTACTTACTACACTTAGACTTGCACTTAGACTTTCACTATGCTTACCATGAGTAGAGTACCCTTGTTGTCTACTTATAGGTAACAAGGGTCCCAAGGGTCCCATGTGCCGTATACATGGTGGAGTTTGGTGATCCGTGGAGTAGTTGGAAGAGCAGTCCATTATCCGACACTGAACGGCACTGACGTGGCTATGACCTGCCCTGAGCAGTCTGATCGTAAAAACAATAATCATAGCATTCGGCTACAACAAAACTCACCGCACGCGCTACTGCCTCGGACGGCCATCCCTTTCCACGAGTCGGAACTGGGCTCACGGTGCTGTCGTATTCGTATCCTACAGCACTTTAGTGGCGGGTGCCTGTGAAGGCATGTTGGTCTGTGTTTTTCCATTCTCGGGTCATGTGTTAGGACACATGATGGCAGTGAGATCGGGTGGTAGTGAGATCGGGTAACAAAGGGAGGAAGAAAATGAAAATTGGGGTATGTACAGCGCTAGATGGCCCAATACACGGAGGCCAGTAAAACAGGCGGATGGTATCAAAAAATTATCATCATCATGACGCGGCATATCCTTGTCGAAGTGCGGTGCGAATGCACATCCAGGTTTGATTGTGCGGCAGAGTCACGGTTGCAACTTTACCTAAGTCACGCACCCACACTCGTTACATCCAGAGCCAGATAGTGATATGGACACGTCCCTTATGAATGCATGTACACGCCCCCAAAGTCTCAGTCCTGTATTTGACACTGATACTACATTCGAACATCTAGTTCTCGTGCCCGCGCGCGTCCACTGAGAATACCCGTACTGTCTACTTACAGACATCCGCGCGCGCCACTCCCGTTTGAAGCAACTCTAGCTTACATTAGGCGAGAGACTACAGCCGTGGCCTCCGCACGCGCCGGTCTCGTGAGTCGCTTGGACGGCCGCAACGTAGAAGCCCTGTCCGGAGAGAAGGCTGTGCCTTGTGTCTTGCGCTTCCTACCCCTCCCTGGCGCAGTCGTCCGGGTATCCTTCGGTTCGTGGTCGTGGTCAAAACGTATGATGATCCCCCCGGGTTCGTATAGACGACCACTGGTGTCTGCATCATGACATAATCAGTGGCGGCAATGACGGCATTTGGGCATCTATTCATTCACCAGTTTGGGCATCAAAGTCGTGTTTATCATCCGAGTCGACAACCAACTCGAAATGGCAGTCACCCCGGACGACCGCCCCCAAGATCGTCCCCATCTCATCTGCCGTACGGATATTTGACAGTGCGGTCGGCGCACACGATAATGGCCACCCGTGCAAGATGACGCCGTTACTGTCCTTCTCTCCCCGTGCCCACTTCGTCCAGTCAAGGCGGGGATTTTCTCGTTTCGTAAGGTCTCCTATTGAAGGGTAAGGTTACCACCAAAACCAATCAACTACAACTCTCGTCACTCACGATATTGCCTGTGAAGCATCGGCATCACCACAGACTTGATCGCGGACTTTCTATCTCCCTTGTGCGTGTCAGACACCTGAGCACGTATAACTCCTGTGAAGAATGCATGAGCCACGGGAATATTAATATCTGTGGTTTGAAATATCACCTGAAATGCCACCGTGGTTCGTCGCATATGCGTTGAAGTGCTGAACAAGTGTCGCAGCGTCGAGCTTGAGGTATCGCGTGATGAATTCGTCGCCCGCTTCGGACACACACACGAGGGGAACGTCTGCAGCGCTGGTGTGCGCCACTACGGGTGCCTATGATAAAGTATTCAAACTGACTGCGCGCGCGGAGGCTGGCCAGCTGGAAAAAAATGGAAGAAAGAACGCTAAAATCCGCTACAAACAGACCTCGGTGGCAACCTTGTCCATCGTGGCTCGTATGTCCTGGAGTCGAACCTGTGCCTTCCCTTCGACGTTCTCGCCCCCGTCACGGTTATTCTTAAGCAGAGCAACGAGAGCACCCCGATCGGCCTCCGAGAGAGTCCTGTAGCCGTTGCCATCCAATTTGCACTCCTGGACGACGCGTACAGCCTCCTCCGCCCTTTCTGGACAGTCGTCCGCCCACCCTGCAACCAACCAACGAGTCAGAAAAAAAAAGGCACACACAAAACGGCTGATGTTAATCGACGCTGACATCGACCATCCTCCTCGACACGCGCGAGGCAAACCCGATGAGCGTTCTGGATCGACGGCGGTCGATGACGGTCCCAGGGGACGCGGCCGCCGACGTGACGACGCACGAGCGTCAGGGCCGTCTCGAACGTGATCTCATGCTCGCAGGCGAGCGCCTCGATGATCCTATCGATGGCCTCGATCGCGCCGGCGGCGGACGCGTTCAACTGCTGCTTCCTCGCGAGGGCGTCGACTTGCTCCTCCGGCTTCAGGCACGCCTTTTTCTTCGGGCCAGCGGTGGAAACGTCCGTCATGAGGTTCACCCGCCCGTGATAGTATAGGAGGTTATATCTACAACCACCGTAGAAGGGGCAAAATTAAAGGACGGGGAACAGGATGCAGCGACGGGGTGCGAGGAACAGATGGTCGTTGACCTGGTCCATTTAAGACGGCCTGGGTGGGTGGAGCGGACTACTGTAGGTCGGAAAAGTCATCGAAATTAAACCAGAGGCTCCTGCGCTCCTAACTCGAAGAGGCCGCGATGCGGAAGAACGCCGCGTAAGGACGTGCCCAAAACGCTCGCGCGAATTGCCAAAGAGAGTCCGATGTGTCAGGATGACAAGATTAACCACGGGCGCTACGTTGCAGCTTGGCATGAGTTTGAACATGGGTAAAATGAGTAAATGACAGGACCACGAGGAAGGAAGATTAATATTGCCAGGTCGCGGGGAAGCAGTCTGGGGCAGGTAACAATTGCCAGCGCTCGATCCCCGAGGGGGCATTCTTCCCGTGACGTGGAGTGTGCTTGTCTTTGTTCTTGGTACTGTACAGCCGTAGTGGTTGAGGCCGTTGAGGACTGGTTGCACCTTCGCCGGTGATGTCGGCCCGCTCAATTCAAATGAGAAATGAGGGACTTTTTTTCTTTCACTTCAACCACGACCTCTTTGGCATGCTGCTTTTGCGCGTTCTCACGCTTCAGCGATATGCAGGTTTGGGAGATCGACAGTCCTTGTTTGAGGTGGCGGTCATGCTTTCTCACTGGCTGCTGCCATAGTTATGGACTCACACGCCACTCACAATACACCTCATCATATTCTCAATCACGCGAGCATCCCATTCACCGGCTACGATTCGTCCATCACATCATCATGCTCCACACCTTCTTCTCCTTTGGCCCTTTTCACGGGTGGCTCCCCTTGAATGCCTTGCGCGAGCAGTGCCATCCGCGTGCGCATCTTTCCTGCCGCTTTAGCGCTGTGACTCTCCTTGGCGTTTGCCCCATCAGAGTCCGGTACATCGCGAATCATCGGATCATGCGTTGCATCCATGTTCTTGGGAAGACTTGTGAGGGGGTCGTATAGTCGTAGCGCGGTGAGTTCGTGCTCGTCGGCTGCCACGTCGTATGTAAGCGGAAGTCAAAGAAAAAGAGCATTTGGGCACACCCGAGATGAGAGATGCGCCGTTCAGGGTCGATTGCAATGACGGTGGAGGAGACACTTCACTCGCCTAAGTTGATGATAACGATGAGAGTAATAGAGTGGACGCGAGCACTCGACGTACCGAGTCGAGTCCAAGCTGGACCAACCTCACGCGCAAGGGAACATTGGATGACGATCCCTCATCGTTCCAATTTGGGTCCAATGACACCCACACGCAGTCAGGACTAGCAACAGCTGGTGCGAAGGTGACGATGGGACGACCAAAGTCATGCGCATGTACAACGAGTAACCCTTCAGGTACGGCGGCTGGATCCGGCGGCAACGCAAACCAGAACAACGCAGTAGCACTGGGACGTACTGAATTAGATGATTCGTCGATGTAAGTGAGACACGCACCCGACAGCACTGAACACGAGCACCAGTCGTCCATCGATTTTCGACGTTTCGATCTTCTGCACGACAAGCACGGGTGCTGGCGTCTCTTCGGCTTCGGCTTCGCAAGAAGCAGCAGCAGATGCCGCACCCACGTCGACTGCATCATCTCCGCTGTCGTCTTCTTCGTCCTCACCCTCACCCTCACCCTCAACTTCGACCTCTGCCCCTGCCCCTTCCTCTGCCGCCTCTTCGGCCCTCGAAATTGTGTCTGTATTCGCATCGGAGGGCGTTGCTGTAACGGCGGCGGCCTTTGCTTGCCTCCGCCGCTGCCTCGCAAGCCATCTCCGGGTAGGCGGCTTGCGCTCTCCGTCGCCATCGTAGCCACGCTTGGGCCGCGCACGGCGTACAGCGACGAATGGGAGGACAGCTTCTTCTATCGCAACGTCATACAGCCGTCTCCCCGTTCGCCACTGCCACACCTTGAGCACCGGGTCCCCGCCACCAGATATCAGGGTTTCATGGGCAGCAGCATGATTCGTGGGATGTGTATTGCGGAGATAAATCTGCATGGGCCATGGAAGGACACGTGAGCACCCGATTAGCATGTTGGGAGGCGGGAAGAATGGAACGTAAGGGTGTTACTTTTTGTGCCCAAGACAGAAGCTTTCGATCGTGTGCCCTTGCGGGAACCAGCTCGCGCGAATGTGCTCGTCGCGGTCTGCGGTGATGATGTGTGTCTCGTCGGGGTAAGGGTGAACGCCGTCAGGAGGGATGTGTGCCCCAGGATGAGCGTCCCTCCCGAGGGGTTTTCGTGCGAGGCGAGGGTATCAGGTTCTGCATTCTGCGCGTGTGCCGGTGTAGTTGTAGGTAGCGGTGTGAGAGGGTAGCTTAGGGGGGCATGTGTGTGAATGTCGTCGGGAGAGGAAGGCTGAGGAGGACGCACCTGAAGACGTCACCAAACTTGTCCGCAACGACGATGGTCTGACCCGAACGCGTAAACAGGATTTGAGTCGGTTTTTTCGGGATCTCGCTGTTGCGTGGATCTCGGTCGTGAGCAGAATCCAAATCTGGAGGAGGATGTGCCTCGTACCGCTCGCTCAAAAGTTGCAGGCCGTCGATTGCCCAGACTTTCAGCTGCTTGTCGTCTCCGGCCGTGGCCAGGTGCGTATACTCGTGGTCGATAGCGGCACATAGTACAGGTCCCGCATGTATCGCCGCATCTCGTTTCGCGCTCTCAAAAGAAGACGCGGTAGAGAAAAGTAACTCTCCTGAGCTGAAGTTCAGTTCAAACATACAGATCGACAAAGCGTGTCTACGTAGCCCCATACTTTGAGTCTAGAACCTGGATGTGAGGGCCTGAGATGGCGACGGTCTTGTGTCTCCCATGAAATAGATGCGTATGGGGATGAGATGGCATTTTTCCTCGACGACGAGGTGTAAAAGTGCGCGATGGATGAAAATTGAAATTGCGACGCGATGGGCCAATCGACTGCTGTAATCGTCAACGCCACGCGCCACGCCGTCAAGCCCGCAACTCGTCTGCCCCACGCCACGTGTCACACAAGACACGAGCTCTTCATCACCTCTCTCTAGATTCACCCAGCAGAAGACGATGTTTTCCGAGGAGCTCAAAACCCTTCGAAGGCTCGGCTTTCGCCATGTGGGTTATGGCCTCTCTACTTTTGCTTTCATGCGCAGTTCTGATGTCCGATGGAACATCGGCCCCCCATAGGTCCTACTTCAGATCCTCAATTTTGCATCTGTCCTCGCCTCTGGTCTCATGATCTGGAAAGGTCTCGGACTGATCACCAACACCGAGTCACCAATCGTTGTGGTCCTCAGGTGTGTGTCGACATTTCTTCCAATGTTGATCACTCGACACTGAGTACGCCGCTCTTTGACCCCGCCAGCGGCTCTATGGAACCAGCGTTCTACCGTGGGGATCTCCTTTTCCTCGTCAATCCACCCAATACGCGCTATGAAATCGGTGACATCACTGTATACAAGATCCCTGGACAGGACATCCCCATTGTACACCGAATTCTGGAGACACATGACGTCGTGAAGACGATCAAAGGGTTCGTTTTCCCAGAGTGATGCCGCGAGTGGTGGCGAAGCTCACTATCACTCTCTCTGCAGCGTTCGCGAGGCAGAACCCCGTCTCGAAAATCAACTGTTACTCACCAAAGGGGATAATAATCACCTCGACGATGTAGAATTATACCAAGGCCTTGACTGGTTGGAGCGAAGGCACATAGTAGGGAAGGTCCGCGGGTGAGTGTCCACCCCATGACGGTGCATAGCGCGATCCTCATTCTTCACTCTTCTAACAGGTTCTTACCCTACGTTGGTTACGTGACCATTGCCATGGTACGTCGTAGTGTATCCTTCCCACCGCGAGGCTCACCAATTCTTTTTGGCAGAACGACTTCCCTCAGTTGAAATATGCCCTCCTGGGAGGATTGGGGCTGTTAGCACTGGTACAACGCGAATAATTAGTCACTCTTATTCTTTGCGTGATACCACATTCCTGCAGTCTAAGTCACATTTGCAATATAATCTGCTGATGACCCTGCCTGGAAGTGAGCGTTGAAGCTTTGAAGCGTTGAAGACCACAAGAAGCATCGGGTTACCCGCTTTCAGATCCCACAAGCCGTGTCCCATGCAGGAGCTCAAGGCCTTAAACGGTCATCGTCGAAGTCAAAGTACTCTCTAGTGATGCACGGAACGCCTTTCGAGTATTCCCCGCTGAAGCTTTACTAGTGAAATTCTTGTTTCGGGGGCGGATGGTGTTCGGTCCGCTGGTTGTTTAGTCTTGGTGAGGGGTACAAAGATACGATATCTCCAGCCCCCCCAGGTACTGTGTCGGGACAACAGCCAAGTGGCAGATGAAGATGTGTTCTCTGTCCTCCTTTGAAATATCGCAGCCTGCTTGCCGCCCTCTGCAGTGGCACATTCAATGAAATCTCGCGTGACCGCAGGGTCATACCAACTCGGTCACCCCTGGGGCCAGTCTGGCGCGGGCGCGCTCTCCTCCTGGACTTCATCAAGCTTCATCGAGCTTCATCCATCGCCACTCCCATATAGCTGTCGCAAAGGCCGTCGCTGTTCGCCAACCGCCTGTGATCGCCTCGAGTTACGAGATCGGATTCTTTTTTAGGGCGTTTTTAACAAGTTGTTATTCGTTCCTGTTATACCCGCTAGATGACGTCGATGGCGCCGTCGATAATCCTTCACAATGCATGTCAGTCTCCCCGTCGAGCCATACTTCAAGACCGCCAGTGAAGATTCAACGCCTCAATGTGTCGAGCAACACACATCAATACCTGTTCCTCACGTCGTTGCCTTCAACCCTGCTACCGATAACGGACCAGGCTTTGAATAAATTTTGCTGAGCAAGCAAGCTTCCAGGCGTCGCATTGTAAATCGTCTCGGGGGTCTCCGGCTCTTGTGCGCGAGGAGAGGGTCCAACTGACGAGAGCTTTGGCTGGATACGCATCAATTTCCCTCTCTGGGGAAGTCTGTATTCGCGTAGTAGAACCTGAGTTTGAGCGAATCGCTTGACTCGACGAACTTTCGTCCAAAACGCGCTTCGTTCCACATCCGGATGATGGTCTGTTCTTTCACGGAAAATCGCGTGCCCCCCCACGTATCCCTGTTCTCCGTTCTCCCTCGTTGGCCTGCAACGCTTTTTCACTATGACATATCCACCAATAACATTCTCATCGACCCTACCACCCA
The DNA here is from genome assembly GCA_022496215.1 of Russula brevipes. Classification (NCBI taxonomy): domain Eukaryota; kingdom Fungi; phylum Basidiomycota; class Agaricomycetes; order Russulales; family Russulaceae; genus Russula; species Russula brevipes. The sequence goes on from WTXF01000275.1 coordinate 19,943, forward strand.
TCCGCATCACGGGGGTCGTGGACTGGGAATGTGTTTCCCCGCAACCGTCTTGAAAAGGAAGGTCGTTCGGGTTCCGAAATTGCTCGATGGTCCCGGCGAAGGTCGACCATGGTTTGCGGATACCCGCTGCATCGACGCACCCTCATGATACGGATGCGGGCGAGCTTCACAAGGAGTGAGCGAAAGGACCGGGTTGATCAGGTGTTTCTGCGGAGCGAATTTTTACTAGGAGAAGGGAGGCAAGCCTGAGCACGGGTCGCCCGCCCGAGCGTTTGTTTGAGAATGAGATGGACCAGGTGGACCTTTGGCCTATCGTCGTCGGTGAAAAAAGTGCGGGAAAGTTCAGACTTCTTTCTCTACGAAGATAGAGGGGAATCCTTTGATTCTGGCCAGAACTTGAAGGCACTCTAATACGTATTTGTTTGTGATGGGTATCACAGTACTTGGGAGGGCATGAGCGGGTTCATCGGGTCATCACATGATCGCGTGCCTGTCTGCCCGTGGGCGAGCGAGCAAACTCAAGATTTAATATTGAGAAGTCGACGTGCGCGTATGCAAATGCTGAATTGCACCGTGGCTGGTTCTTGTCTACGCCTATACTCCGCATTTACTTCCCATGCACGCTTAAGCTCTTCCTGGCCCACCCCGAACAAACGAGAGCCAACGTTAGAAGAGAAGAAAGAACGGGATGCTCTCTTCCGAAAACGAAAGACCGAGTGGAAGCGAAGGCAAGGGGTGCGTCACAAACAAACCCACCCGCGCGCACTAATCCACAATTCACATCTCATGATCTCAGGGCGAAACATTCCTCGACCATCTCATCGTGCATGTGCGTGCAGGTACGTAGAGCGCGTCTCTTACCATACACAATTGGCCTCAGTATATTAATCATAACGCAGGGCGAGGTGGCGACGGCTGTGTCGCTTTCCATCGCGAGAAGTTCAAGCCCTACGGTCCTCCCTCTGGCGGTAACGGCGCGCGAGGCGGCGACGTCTACATCCTTCCCGACCCCCACCTCACCACCCTCTCGTCCGTCCCATCGCGAGTACGCGGCAACGCAGGAGGCAACGGCATGGGCACGTGGCAGCACGGGCGCACCGGTGCGCCCGTCATCATGCGCGTGCCCGTAGGCACGGTCGTGCGCGAGCTCCCGCGCGACGACCCACGCCGCCCCCAGGACGAGTGGGACGCCGAGGACGCCGCCACAGCCGCGCTCGACAGCGAACAGCGCCGCCAGCGCTGGCGCGACCGCCGCTGGGTGCACTACCCCGCGTACGAGGACGACAACACGGCGCGCTCCGCGTTCCGCCAGGCGGAGCGCGACCTCTGGCGCGCGGAACGCGAGATGCGCGCCGCACGCCGCCGCGCGCAGAATGAGGCGCCGCTCGCGCTGGACCTCGACCACGTGCCGCCGGGGGCAGGGGCGGGAGCGGGGGCCGCTGCGCGCGCGCCGGATGCGCCGCTCGGGCTGCCGCGCGTGCGCCAGCTCGGCACGCTCGTGGCGGCGGGTGGCGCAGGCGGATACGGCAATCCGCATTTCCAGTCCGCGACGTCGAACCCGGCGCCGAAGTTCGCGACGCGCGGGTACGAGGGCGAGCGCGTGGCGCTGGAGCTGGAGCTGAAGCTGCTCGCGGACGTCGGGCTCGTCGGCGCGCCGAATGCCGGGAAGAGCACGCTGCTGCGCGCGTTGACTGCTGGCCGGGCGCGGAGCGCCGTTGCGGGGTATGCGTTTACGACGCTGAACCCTGTCGTTGGCGTCGTGCGCGTTGCGGAGGACGGGTCGTTCGTCGGCGGCGGGGTGGCGGGGAGGAGGACGGTGCGGTGTACGACGAGACGGTTATCGAGAGGCGCCGCGAGCGGGCCTCATGGAGAGTGGGGCGTATGCGGACCGTCGCCGTCGCGGGACGCGCATGAGGAGCGACTCCTCGAGGCGTTCAGATTCACCATCGCGGACAATCCTGGGCTCATCCACGACGCGTCGGATAACGTCGGGCTCGGGCACTCGTTTCTGCGATCGATGGAACGCTCGCTCGCGCTGGTCTACGTCGTGGATCTTTCGGGCGCTGCGCCCTGGGACGAGCTTCGCATGCTTCGGAGCGAGTTGGAAAAGTACAAAGCTGGGATGAGCCAGCGTGCGCGGATGGTCATCGCAAACAAGGCGGACCTCCTTGCAAGCGATGGCGATCCGGAAGAGGTGCGACTGGCGCGCGCAAAACTCGCAAAGCTGGAAGAGTTCGTGAGGGAAGAAATGGACCGAGACGACGACCAGGTGCTCGATGTCGTGCCGACTTCCGGCAAGTACAACCAGAATTTGCGCAGCGTGGTGCACAAATTACGGGGTTATGTGGAACAAGCAAGATTGGCGACGGCGTCTCGGACAGCATCTATATCTATTCCTTCCGATGTACAGCAGCCGTAATACATATTTCATACATACGCTCTCGTTGAACGAGCTTTGTTTGATCTTACCCTCGCTCGATCACTTCAACAACATGTCTCTCGCACTCAGATACCTCTCCCGCGTCCCTTGGACGACCTCTTCGCTCATGGTCCAGCCCTGTCCGTCCGGGCCATTCTCGAGACCCTTTCGGAAGCCCTGAGACGTGAGCCAGTCGCGAAGATACTGCTTGTCGAAGCTCGGCTGGCCGCGACCGGGGGCGTACCCCTCCTGCGGCCAATAGCGCGACGAGTCGGGCGTGAGCGCCTCGTCGATGAGGATGAGCTCGCCGCCGACGAGCCCAAACTCGAACTTCGTGTCGGCGATGATGAGTCCTCGGGTGGCGGCGTACTCCGCTGCGGCGGTGTACAGCTGCACGGCGATGGCGGCGACTCTGTCGTATAGCTCTTGGCCGATGAGCGCGGCCGCTGCGGGGGGAAAGGTTGGTTCAGACTCGGATGAAGTGTGAGAGCAGGGGCGTGCAGGGCACCTCGTTCGGGGGAGATGTTCTCGTCGTGCGCACCCTGTTCTGCCTTGGTGGAAGGCGTGAAGAGTGGCGCGGGGAGCTTCGCGGATTCCTGGAGGCCGTCGGGGAGTGGGATGCCATGCACCGTGCGAGACTTTTTGTACTCGGCCCACGCAGAACCTGAAAGAAAGAAAAGAACGTGGATTGATGATGTGCAGCCGTCGGTTGCCAAGCAAGGTGCCTCACCTGTGATGTACCCCCGCACGATCGCCTCGAGCGGTATGACCTCGGCCTTCTTCACGAGGATGGAGCGGCCGTCTAGCTGCTCGCTGTGCTGGCGCACCTCCTCGGGCATCTCCTCTACGCGAGAAGCGACGACGTGATTCGGAACGATGGCTCTCAGCTTGTCGAACCAGAAGAGCGAGAGCTCCGTGAGGACGCGGCCTTTGCCCGGGATGCCCTTGTGACGCGGGGAGTGATCGTCAACATCAAGGGAAGGAGAGGATAAGGGAGAAACGACGTATTTACATTTTTCAGAATGACGTCGTAGGCAGATATGCGATCGGATGCGACGAAGAGGAGATGCTCTGGCGAGGACGTCGCGTAGATGTCGCGGACCTTGCCCTTGGAGAGCAACTTGAGTTGGGGGACGTTCGAGTTGATCAGGGCAGCGGCCATGGGTGATAGAGGTGAGTCGTAAAAACTATATTCAGACTTTGGCAATAACATTAAGGGAACACGCCGATTATAACAGGAATACAGCTAGTGAAAGTAACTATTTTCCAAAATATAACTGGGACAAGCCGAGGAAAAACGGAGGTGACTGGAGGGGACATCGGATGAAGGGATGAAGCTGAAGCCCGGATTAGGCCGGACTGGGACAGACCCATTCATGAGCGTTCCGGGAAGATACAATATCACGGGGAATGAGATGCGAATTCGGGAATGAGGCGTCATTGAGGGCCTGTGCTCGGGGCTGGGGCCGCTGCACAAATTCAGCTTAACCAGGGGCAGTGGTGTCGACGGACGTGGACGTCGAGGGAGACAGGAGATTGTTTCCTTGCGTGCAGCGCCAAGGCACTTGACCCCCAGCAATGGACCCCTTCCCCCCGACACCGCACCCTCCGTCGGCAACAGCCGTAGCCTTATCATTTCCCCTGCATTCATTTCCCCATCTCTCAACCTCTGCCTTCTGGCCACTCACAGGCTGTATATTATCCCACACATGTGTGTTTATATTCTATTAGAAAAGAAAGGGTGCAAGTCAAACGTTTGGAAGAAGCCGAACATTTGGTCACAAATAAGATTTTTGTCAAACTTTCGGTCGCGACCGAGAAACGTGACTGCGACAACCCATCGATCATCGATGCCTCACCGGCCTCATCCTTCCACCTAACCATCACTTCCTCACAGATCCATCTCCCTTCCCCAAAGCTACATTTCTCCGCCGTTTCCAATATGACAGATCACTCACAATGCTCTCGTTTCCGAGTAGCTGTTCGAGCGCGCCTTGCAAGACTACGAGGGACAGACGGGCACAGCATTGGCCAGACATCCACTCGCCGGGCAACTCCAGAGTTGTAATTCAGTCGACTCCGTTCTCGCTATTCTCCAACAACAAGCACAGGCATTTACTGAATTTCGAGGAAGCGACGGTAGAATCACCAAGTCGCTGAAAAGTGCAGTGTCAGTCATCCATGCGCTCTCAAGTAGTACCACCCTTTGCGACGTCATGAGTATGGTATGTTGCAGGATGCTGACCGGTGTTCCACCTCCCTGATTGTTATTCTACAGTCGTTCCCACTTGCGCAGGCCATATTCTCGGGCATCGCTGTGCTGTTCGCTGTATGTGCCCTTTTTCGGTCCCGACGTGTGTATTTTTGTGACACCCAGATGTATCAGGCGGTCAAGGATGTTAGTGCGAGTTACGATGCCCTGGTCGACTTGCTCGAGTCTATTGAACACTTCCTTCGTCGACTTGATATATACACCAAAATCCCTCCGACGGTGGCAATGGCAGAAATGATCGTTAAAATAATAGTGGAGATACTTTCCACTCTTGCCCTTGTGACCAAGCAGGTTAGGCAGAAGCGGCCGAGTAAGTCCGACCTCGTTGATAACCCGGGTAACCTAAACGCAGCGCAGTGAAATTTGTCAAGAAGCTTTTGGGAGATAATAAAGTCGAGGCGGTGCTGCAAAGGCTGGATCGACTCACTCAGGACGAGGCTCGTACGACAGCAGCGCAGGCTCTGGAGGTCGTCCATGGTCTCGTGCAAAACATGAAAATGTTCATGGACGGTGAGCAAACGCACATGACTTGTCACCGCCGGCTTGCTGACTCTCACTCCCGCTAGACGGGAAGATATCGATTGACTCTGTCCGGCTGCTCTCGGTATGTTTTACTGGTTCCAGTAAGCCGGCGTTGTCTCATCGAGGGATAGAAACGATTCAGCAAGTGGCAAGTGAGATGAACAAATCGAAATGTCGGTTATATTGAACTGTCGCATTTGCCAACCGGAACACTGAGATTGTTTGGCAGGTGATAAGTTACAGAATTGGCTCTCTCCTCCTGATCCGTGGAAAAACCACAATATTGCCTGTGAATTGCACCGCGAAGGGACCGCAATGTGGTTCCTTCAGGGTGATACGTTCTCACAGTGGAAAGCGTCTCCACCAAGTTCCCTTCTCTGGGTTCACGGGAAACGTCAGTTGTTGCTCGCCCATTATTCTCTACCCGAGATTGATGGTTTTTACCTTTTGTAGCTGGGGCGGGAAAGAGCATTCTTTGGTACGTTATCCTTTCGATACTTCCATCCTAGGAACTTACCGTGATGGCTAGCTCCACAATCATCGAGGATATCAACACCATGCAGAAGTCTGGGCTCGCCTCGCTTGCATTCTTTTATTGTGATTTTATGGAGGAGGAAAAGACAGTCCGGCGTGGGCTGCTTTCATCTTTGCTAGTTCAACTCGGTCACCAATCCGACTCCTACTGCGAGATTCTTTCTAAATTCCACTCGGCGCACAAAAATGGCTCACAGCAACCGAGAGACGATGCACTTGTCCGGTGTCTCAAGGAACTGCTTGAATTTCCAGGGCAGGCTCCCGTCTACCTGATTCTGGATGGCCTGGATGAATGTCCAGACACGTCTGCTAGGCCGTCCCCCCGCGAGAAAGTCCTGATGCTTGTGGAGGAGCTTGTCAAGTCAAACTTTCCTAACACCCGCATTTGTGTGACCAGTCGACCCGAGATGGACATCAAAATGGCCCTCGACCCCTTGACTTTCCACTCCGTTTCCCTACACGAAGAGGGCGGACAAATAGATGATATCGAGGACTATATCAAGTCAGCCATTAGCGGAGATCCAAAAAACCGACAGTGGAAAGCTGAGGACAAGCAAATGGTGATTGAGGTCCTGACAAGAAATGCTAACGGGATGTAAGGAATCAACACCAAAAGGTTGAGGAGTCGCTGATGCCCCGTACTGTAGGTTCCGATGGGTGTATTGTCAGGAGGTCTACCTCCGTGGTTGCCATCCAGGGTGTATCCGGCAAGCGCTAGCCGAATTACCAGAGACCCTCGACGCGACATATCGGCGAACGTTGCGGGGGATCAATAATGCACACTGGGAATTTGCTCACCGTCTGTTCCAATGCGTCGCGGTGGCTTCCCGCCCGCTCAGTGTGAAGGAACTCGCCGAGTTCCTCGCATTTGATTTCAAGGCAGGACAGATTCCGAAATACCACGATGGCTGGCGCTCGGAAGATCCATTGGATGCGGTGCTTTCCACATGTTCCAGCTTGCTTTCCGTTGTCGATGTCGAAAGTTCACCAGTGATTCAATTCTGTCACTTTTCGGTGAAGGAGTTCTTGATGTCTACCCGCCTTGCCGAAACAAGTGGCGACATATCCCGCCGTTACCACATTTCCTTGACATCCGCTCATACCGTTGTCGCGCAAGCATGTCTGGGCATTCTGCTACACCTGGATGCAAGCATCACTGAAGACAGCCTGCAGAAATTCCCCCTGGCTGAATACGCTGCCGAGCACTGGGTTGGCCATGCCCGATTCAAGAATGTTTCAGCAAACGCAGAAGAGGGATTGAAACGGCTGTTCGACCCGAGCAAGCCACATCTCGGGATCTGGTTATGGATATACGACCCAGAATTGAATCGGTGGAAGCGTAAAGTACGGCACGGAAGGTCATTGACTCCCAGAGGAACGGCGTTGCATTACGCAGCTCTTTGCGGCTTGGAGAGAATTGTGGAGTTCCTGGTAATCACGCACTCACAGGACGTGCACTCTCGGGCCTTCAACGAATCGACTGCATTGCATGTGGCGTCAGACAGGGGACATGGAGAAGTCGTTCGGATACTTCTCGAACAGGGTGCAGATCCGACAATGCAGGACAAGGACGGCTGGACAGCATTCCACTTTGCGTCGTCGAGGGGACATGTGAAGTGATTCGGATACTTCTCGAGCAGGGCGCAGATCTGACAGCACAGGCCAAGGACGGTGCGACACCATTCCACTTTGCGTCGTCGAGCGGATATGTGGAAGTGATTCGGATACTTCTCGAGCAGGGCGCAGATCCGACAGCACGGGACAAGGGCGCCCGGACACCATTACACCTTGCGTCGTGGGGTGGACATGCGGAAGTCGTTCGGATGCTTCTCGAGCGGGGTGCAGATCCGACAGCGCAGAGCAATGACGCCCAGACACCACTCCACTTTGCGTCATCGAGCGGACATGCGTATGTCATTCGGTCACTTCTCGAGGACGGTGCAGATCCGACAGCACGGGCTAAGGTTGGCTGGACACGATTCCACTTTGCGTCGTCGAGCGGGCATGTGGAGGTCATTCGGATGCTTCTCGAGCAGGGCGCAGATTCGACAGCAAAGGACAAGGACGGCGGAGGTGCGGAAGTGTCTGCGGAAGTTCAGGTACTTCTCGAGGAGGGTGCAGATCCGACACAGGCCAAGGACGGCCAGACACGATTCCACTTGGCGTCGTCGAGCGGACATGCGGAAGTCATTCGGATACTTCTCGAGCAGGGCGCAGATCTGACAGCACAGGCCAAGGATGGTGCGACACCATTCCACTTTGCGTCGTCGAGCGGATATGTGGAAATCATTCGGATACTTCTCGAGCAGGGCGCAGATCCGACAGCACAGGATAAGGGTGGCCGGACACCACTCCACTTTGCGTCGTGGAAGGGACATGTGGAAGCCATTCGGATACTTTTCCAGCAGGGTGCAGATCCGACAGCGCAGGACAAGAGCGGCTGGACACCATTCCACTTTGCGTCGGACAAGGGACATGTGGAAGTCATTCGGATACTTCTCGAGCACGGCGCAGATCCGGCAGCACAGGACAAGAATGGCTGGACAGCATTCCACTTGGCGTCGTGGAGCGGACATGTGGAAGTCGTTCGGATACTTCTCGAGCATGGTGCAGATCCGACAATGCAGGACAAGGACGGCAGGACAGCATTCCACTTTGCGTCGTCGAGCGGACATGTGGAAGTCATTCGGATACTTCTCGAGCACGGTGCAGATCCGACAGCACAGGTCAAAGATGGGTGGACACCATTCCACTTTGCATCGCAGAGCGGACATGTGGAAGCCATTCGGATACTTCTCGAGCAGGGCGCAGATCCGACAGCAAAGGTCAAGAACGGCCAGACACCATTCCACTTGGCGTCGTGGAGGGGACATGTGGAAGCCATTCGGATACTTCTCGAGCACGGCGCAGATCCGACAGCACAGGACAAGGATGGCTGGACACCATTCCACTTGGCGTCGTGGAGCGGACATGTGGAAGTCATTCGGATACTTCTCGAGCACGGTGCAGATCCGACAGCACAGGTCAAATATGGGTGGACACCATTCCACTTTGCGTCGCAGAGCGGACATGTGGAAGTCATTCGGATACTTCTCGAGCAGGGCGCAGATCCGACAACAAAGGCCAACAACGGCCAGACACCATTCCACTTGGCGTCGTGGAGCGGACATGTAGAAGTCGTTCGGATACTTCTCGAGCAGGGCGCAGATCCGACAGCACAGGACAAGGATGGCTGGACACCATTCCACTTGGCGTCGTGGAGGGGACATGCGGAAGTTATTCGGATACTTCTCGAGCAGGGCGCGGATCCAACAGCACAGGCCAAGGATGGCTTGGCACCATTCCAGAACGTATGAGCAAGAGGGCGTCATCATACTGTCCAGTAATAGTCATAATACGAAAACAGAAGTTAAGCTTTGTACTCCGTAAGTCATCTCTGTGTTGTGATGTAGCAGGTAATAATGCGAATACTACTAGTATTAATTTTCTCGTCCTATGTATTCTGAGGTATCAATCGACACAGACAGGAGCAAAAGTAGTGCACCATCACCACATCTTCCCGACCCACTCTCTCCCAGTTCTCTCGCCTGGTAGACCTGTCGTGTTGGTAGGAACCCTCTCGTGTGACATGGACCCGTCGCGCGTTATGTATGTACAGACGGGTAGTTTCTTAACTTTCTTAGCCCTTATGCCTCAGTCTTTTACCACGAGACTGAGTCGTTTCTTACAGTTACCTCCGAGACACCCACTGTGCTGCCCTCCCACAAAAGTTCTTGAAACCTAGAACTTGTACTTTATGAACAGATAAAAGCTATCAGAAGTGCTGACTCGGACTGAGTCCGATTCCTGTTAGAGCACTGCATGGGAGGCCAATGGTATCACCCACCGGACTGATGGCACTGCTCCCGACAAGAATGGTGTGAGCAGGACGGCATACGAGTCGGGTAGAAGAGCATTAATCGGGGCATTTAATGATTGGTTGGGCGAGGCTGTATCTATCTATAGCCTGCATTCAAAGGCGAGACGGGTGCTTTGCGACGGCTTGGACGGCTCTGTGTTGTTCACAGGAGTGTCATGGGCAGCCAGGTCATTCGTGCGCTTCGTGATCGCAACTGGAGGGAACGTCATGCACCTGACCCAGCCCAACATATCACCCGTGCTGCTCAGTGAGAATAGTCGCGCGTACGCAATGAGTTAGAACCAAATCTGCCGAGGATCAAGATACAGTAGTGGGCTTGTGTAAAATTGGGCCAAAAGAAAAAATAATAGCAAGGGGGGTGATCGAATTTGGACTGATTTTCCTTCTGCTCACTTTGGTTTGAAGGCCCTTGTTTCGCGCTGACATCATTTTTGAAAGGCACTTGTGCCCAATCCGAGCGCTGAGCGAGATCGCACCGCACGTGTCCTTTGTGCTTCCCCCTCTCGCTTTCATCGGTTGCGTGTAGTAGAGTTCCTGTATTCCTTTGACCTAGATGCTCACTGGCAGGATGCAGACAGAGCTCCCAAGTCAAATTCCGCTAGGCGT
>WTXF01000276.1:0-30023 GCA_022496215.1 Russula brevipes
GGGATCGACTCACACAGGACGAGGCTCGGACGACAGCAGCGCAGACTCTGCAGGTCGTGTACGGTCTCGTGCAAAACATGAAGGTGTTCATGGACGGTGAGCAAATCCAATTGACTTGTCTCAGCCGGCTGTTGAGAATCACTCCTCCCAGACCGGAAGGTATCGATGGACACTGTCCGGGCTGCCCTCGGTATGTTATATTGGTTACAACAGGTTATTGTTCTGTCTGATCGCGCGTTAGAGATGATACAAAAAGTGGCCAGCGAAGTGAACAAGTTGACACGTCGGTTATTTCTTACTGATGCCTTCGCCAACCGGAAACCCTGAGATTGTTTGGTAGGTGACAAGTTACAACAAGATATCCGGAACTGGCTCTCCCCTCCTGATCCGTGGAAAAATCATAATATCGCCTGCGAATTGCACCGCGAAGGGACGGCAGCATGGTTCCTTCAGGGCAACACATTCTCCCAATGGAAAGCATCTCCACCAAGACCCCTTTTATGGATCCATGGGAAACGTCAGTTGTTACTCGTCCGTTATAATTTCCCCGAGATTGATGGCTTTCACCTTTCGTAGCGGGGGCGGGAAAGAGCATTATATGGTACTTCATCCTTTCTGTACTTTCCTCATAGGAACTTATGGCGATGGCTAGCTCCACAATCATCGAGGATATTAACACCATGCGGAAATCTGGGCTCGCCTCGCTTGCGTTCTTTTATTGTGACTTTAGGGAAGAAGAAAAGAAGAACCTGCGTGGGCTGGTCTCATCCCTGCTTGTTCAACTCTGTCACCAGTCCGACTCTTATTCCGCGATTCTTTCTGAATTCTACTCGGAGTACCAAAATGGCTTACAACAGCCCAGGGACAATGCGCTTGTGCAATGTTTAAAGGAACTACTAAAAATTCCTGAGCAAGCTCCGATCTACCTGGTTCTGGATGCGCTGGATGAATGTCCAGATACGTCTGCTAGGCCATCCCCACGCGAGAAAGTCCTAATGCTTGTGAAGGAACTTCTCCACCCAAACCTTCCTAATCTCCGGATCTGTGTTACTAGCCGACCAGAGATGGATATCAAAGTGGCCCTCGATCCCTTGGCTTTCCGTTCCGTTTCCCTACACGATGAAGGCGGACAAATAGAGGAGATCGAGAACTATATCAAGTCGGTCATTGGGGGGGACCCAAAGAACCAAACGTGGAAAGCGGAAGACAAGAAAATGGTGATTGCCGTTCTAACGAGGAAAGCAAACGGGATGTAAGGAATCGTCCCCGACGTGGTTGACGAGTCGCTGATACTTGTAATGTAGGTTCCGATGGGTATATTGTCAAGAGGTCTACCTTCGCGGTTGTCATCCAGCACGTCTCCGGCATGCTCTGTCTGAGCTACCGCAGACGCTGGACGAAACTTATCAACGCACGTTGCGAGAGATCAATGAAGCTGTTTGGGAATTGGCGCATCGTTTGTTCCAATGTGTCGCGGTGGCTTCCCGGCCACTCCGTGTGGATGAACTTGCAGAGTTTCTTGCATTTGAATTCAAGGAGGGCCAGGTTCCGGGATTCCATGAAGGTTGGCGCTCGGAAGATCCACTGCATGCGGTGCTATCCACATGTTCCAGTTTACTTTCCGTTGTCCACCAACGACGGTCACGAGTGGTTCAATTCGCTCACTTTTCGGTGAAGGAGTTCTTGATGTCCGCCCGTCTTGCCGAAACAAGTGACAGAATTCCCCGCCGTTATCACATTTCCTTGACACCCTCTCATACTCTTGTCGAGCAAGCTTGTCTGGGAATCCTGCTTCACCTGGATGAAAAGGTTACCAAAGGCGACCTGCAGAAATTTCCCCTGGCTGAATACGCTGCCGAGCACTGGCTTGACCATGCGCGATTCAAGAATGTTTCGCAAGGCGCGGAGGAAGGGATGAAGCGGCTGTTTGATCCGAGAAAGCCACATCTTGGGATCTGGTTATGGATATATGACCCAGAATTGCCCGTGTGGCGGCGGAACTATCGGGACAGAAGGTCGTTAACACCCAGAGGAACGGCCTTGCATTACGCAGCTGTTTGCGGCTTACACAGCATTGTGGATTTCCTCATCACCGTGAACTCCGAGGACATACACTCTCGGGCCTTCGACAACGAGTCAACTGCATTGCAAGTGGCGCTGATTAGGGGACATGCGGAAGTCGCTCAGATACTTCTCAAGCGGGGCGCAGATCCGACAGTGCTTAACAAGGACGGCCGGACACCACTCCACTTGGCGTCCCGAAAGGGACATGTTGAAGTCGCTCGGATGATTCTAGATCGGGGCGCAGATCCGACGGTGCAGGACAAGGACGGCCGGACACCATTCCACGAGGCGTCGCGATTGGGACATGCTGAAGTCGCTCGGATGATTCTAGAGTGGGGCGCAGATCCGACGGTGCAGGACAAGGACGGCCGGACACCATTCCACGAGGCGTCGCGATTGGGACATGTTGAAGTCGCTCGGATGATTCTAGAGCGGGGCGCAGATCCGACGGTGCAGGACAAGGACGGCCGGACACCATTACATTTTGCGTCGCTTCAGGGACACGTGGAAGTCGTTCAGATGATCCTCGATCAGGGCGCCGATCTGACAGTGCAAAACAATGACGGCCGGACACCATTCCACGAGGCGTCGCGATTGGGACATGTTGAAGTCGCTCGGATGATTCTGGAGCGGGGCGCAGATCCGACGGTGCAGGACAAGGACGGCCGGACACCATTCCACTTCATGTCCCGATCAGGATATGTGGAAGTCGTTCGGATGATTCTTGAGCGGGGTGCAGATCCGACGGTGCAGGACAAGGACGGCCGGACACCATTCCACTTCATGTCGCGATCAGGGCATGTAGAAGTCTTTCGGATGATTCTTGAGCGGGGTGCAGATCCGACAGTACAGGACAAGGAGGGCCGGACACCGTTCCACGAGGCTTCGCGAAAGGGACATGTGGAAGTCGTTCGGGTGATTCTCGAGTGGGGCGCAGACCCGACAGTGCAAAATAAGGACGGCTGGACACCATTCCACTGTAGCGAGCCGGGTGGGCACGCGTGTGAGTTCGGAGGAAAAGGGTCGACGTGAATCGAACCCAGGGATTATAGAAAGGAGAGGAGAGGAGAAGCGCGGGAATAAGGAGTGGGGAGAGTACTCAGCGGGTTGTTGACCCAATCGCACGACGGCACGGTAGCTCGGTTTGACGAAATGGAGTCGGAACTGCGTTGAGGAGATAGAAGAGAGTGTTTGGAGAGGACAGGCAGAAGAATCCCGCACGAATAGAGAGGAGGAGAGAGGGAACTAAGCCCTGAGCCAGTCTGGTTTTCGACGTACTGTAGTTCAGCCTTATATACATGATTTCCTACCTACCGGTGGTCCTGAAGTACCGTACGCATATGAAAAAGGGAGGGTGGACGATCATTGAAAAGGGAAGGGTCCGCCATTTGCAAGGCAGGTGATGTAAGGAGGGACCGGAGTTGGTTTCGAAAAAGGTTAGTAAAGTAAAAGAAATATATAGAAGTTGACGTAGGGGTATGTGTACGTCGCACTTGTCCCATCTGAAAGGCCCGGTGTTGTTGAAGTCCGAGGGCAGAGCCTTGGGATAGTTTGGGCGATGCTTGGCCGGTTGTGACGTGGTAAGCGAAGGGGAGAATGGAGGGGCGGGACGGATAGTGATAGGTTGAAATCTTGACAGTTTCCGGCTTTGTTTTGAGGCGGGGCCAGGGAGCGTTGAGGCAATGAGAGTACTACGTTAAACGGAGATAAACAGAGAGAACAGAGAGAAGGAACGGATGTGTAAGCTATAATGTGACTCTGTCACAGCTGTCACGCGTGGTCCGAAACCTATAGCACAAGGTATAGTATGGTTAGGAAGAGTAATAAGTACCGTCACTGGTCACTAGATAGAGGGAATGATGGACGTCTTGAAGGTCTTGTCGAGGAGCGCATTGAGTGTGCTGTTCAAGACTCAGAAGGTGGTGCTGGAGCTCCGAGGTGCTCTGTTTCGAGCCCAGCCGGATAGCATCCCTTACACCACTTAGCGTCGTACTGGGGACATGTTGAAATCGTTCGGATGTTTCTCGAGCATGACGCAGATCCGACAGTGCAGCACAAATACGGCCTGACACCATTCCACTTGGCGTCCCGAAAGGGACATGTGGAAGTCGTTCGGATGTTTCTCGAGCGTGGCGCAGATCCGACAGTGCAGGACAAGCATGGCCAGACACCATTCCACGAGGCGTCGCTCCAGGGACACGTTGATGTTGTTCGGATGATTCTCGAGCGGGGTGCAGATCCGACAGTGCAGGATAAGCACGGCGTGACACCATTCCATTTCATGTCGCTCTGGGGACATGTGAAAGTCATCCAGATGATTCTCGAGCAGGGCGCAGATCCTATAGTGCAGGACAAGGACGGCCGGACGCCATTCCACTTGGCGTCGCGAAAGGGAAATGTTGAAGTCGTTCGGATGATTCTCGAGCGGGGCGCAGATCCGATAGTGCAGGACAAGGACGGCTGGACACCATTCCACTTGGCGTCGCACTGGGGACATGTGGAAGTCGTTCGAATGATTCTCGCGCGAGGCGCGGATCCGACAGTGCAGGACAAGGACGGCTGGACACCATTCCACTTGGCGTCGCGATCGAGAGATGTGGAAGTCGTTCAGATGATTCTGGAGCGGGGCACAGATCCGACAGTGCAGGACAAGGACGGCTGGACGCCATTCCACGAGGCGTCGCACTGGGGACATGTGGCAATCGTTCGGATGATTCTGGAGCGGGGCGCAGATCCGACAGTGCAGGACAAGCATGGCCGGACACCATTCCACTTCATGTCGCGATGGGGACATGTGGAAATCGTCCAGATGATTCTCGTGGGTGGTGCAGATCCGACAGTACAGGACAAGTACGGTCTGACACCGTTCCACTTGGCGTCGCACTGGGGACATGTGGAAGTCGTTCGAATGATTCTCGAGCAGGGCACAGATCTGACAGTGCAGGACAGGCACGGCCTGACACCATTCCACGAGGCGTCGCGATCGGGACATGTTGAAGTCGTTCAGATGATTCTCGAGCGTGGCGCAGATCCAACAGTGCAGGACAAGCACGGCCTGACACCATTCCACTTGGCGTCGCACTGTGGACATGTGGAAGTCGTTCGGATGATTCTCGAGCAGGGCGCAGATCCGACAGTGCAGGACAAGGACGGCCGGACACCACTCCACGAGGCGTCGCGATCGGGACATGTGGAAGTCGTTCGGATGATTCTCGAGCGTGGCGCAGATCCGACAGTGCAGGACAGGGACAGCTGGACACCGTTCCATGCAGCGTCGCTCGAGGGACATGTGGAAGTTGTTCGAATGATCCTTGATCAGGGCGCAAATCCTATGGTGCAGGACAAGGAGGGCTGGACACCATTCCACTTTGTGTCGCACTGGGGACATGTTGAAATCGTTCGGATGATTCTCGAGCGTGGCGCAGATCTGACAGTGCAGAACAAGGACGGCCGGACACCATTCCACTTGGCGTCGCGAAAGGGACATATGGAAGTCGTTCGGATGATGCTCGAGGGTGGTGCCGATCCGACGGTGCAGGACAAGCACGGCCGGACACCATTCCACTTCGCGTCGCACAGCGGACATGTGGAAGTCGCCCAGATGATTCTCGAGCGGGGCGCAGATCCGACAGTGCAGGACAATGACGGCTGGACACCATTCCACTCAGCGTCGCTCGGGGGACATGTAGAAGTCGTTCGGATGATTCTCGAGCGGGGCACAGATTCGACAGTGCAGGACAAGGAGGGCCGGACACCATTACATTTTGCGTCGCTTGAGGGACACGTGGAAGTCGTTCAGATGATCCTCGATCAGGGCGCCGATCTGACAGTGCAAAACAATGACGGCCGGACACCATTCCACGAGGCGTCGCGATTGGGACATGTGGAAGTCGTTCGGATGGTTCTCGAGCAGGGCGCAGATTCGACAGTGCAGGACAAGGACGGCCGGACACCATTCCACTTGGCGTCGCAACGGGGACATGTGGAAATCGTTCGGATGATTCTCGAGCGGGGTGCAGATCCAGTAGTCCAAGACAAGCACGGCCGGACGCCATTGCACGAGGCATCGCTCGAGGGACATGTGACAGTCGTTCAAATCCTTCTCGAGCGGGGTGCAGATCTCAACGCGCGGGACATGGACGATCGGACACCGTTGCACGACGCGTTGCTCAGGGGACATTTTGAGGTCACTCAGATACTTCTCGAACACAGCGCGCCCCCGACGGCGCAGCACAGAGATGGACAGGCGTCGTCCCACATGCCATCGAGAAAATCGCATCAATATGTTTTGCAGTTAATCTCACATCGCGAATGGGGGTGGACGAGCACTGTAAGTCATAATTATGACCATAATTCAGCGTAAGATAATGGGAGATCCACAGATACTACTCCTAACATTCATTTTGGTCCTATTCGATGTGTTGATCGACATTGACAGAAGCGAAATTGTGTTGCTTCTTGTGGCCATATTCACTTGATCCACTCCTTACTTGGCAGACTCACACAGTATGCCATTGAGCCACTCCCTGCGACTAGTTGCGTATGACCGAGATACCTGTCCTACGCCAAGCGGTGCTTCTGTGATATCGGAGACAGGCATTCTGCGGAAGTCTTGTGACCAATTTGAGCAAGAGGCCAGGACATCGTGCTGTAGGAGGGTCGAAGATATGGACTGTGTCACGAGCAAACAGGATTTCGCTGGCGAAGGTTGTGTTGTTACTAGTTGGTAGATCATAATTTTGGGTCGCGATACCCCCCTTCCTGTTCCCTATCGTCAATCAAGATTGGCGTCCCTGGGAAACTGAGTAATCGGCCAACGCAGCCCGGGACAAAGCCTAGAGGAGATTTACCGGACTGGCCATGTCCGGCGTCCGTTGGTTGTCTGAGTGAACCGGTTCGAGGCCGCGAGTGCCGGAGTCCCGGAATACCTGCGATTCGAGTCCCCCCAACCCCAGTCTGGGATTCCCATTCCACCACCCCTTGAGATCAAGTCCTCTTTCTTGATTTTATGAGTGGCGGTGCATGGCCATTCCGGCGGCAAGGCGGCAGCACACCGTGGCGACGAGCGACGGACGCAAGGCACGCATGCACAGCATCACGTGACCTGACGGCCACAGCCGCCGATGCGCCATGGTCAAACGCAATAACACCGCACACTGCGGCTGGGACAGCCATGCGGTTGAGAAAAACGCAAATGAAAAACACCCGGCTATCCCCCTCCCTTCTCCCCCGCAACATTCCCCCACAATCCCATGTTCGCCACTCGTAATACTTCCTCCACTGGCACTTCCTCCAACTTCAAAGCCATCTTCAATGCGGCTTTGGCTAATTATACAAGACAGACTGGGAAAGATCTCCTCAGTCACCCGCTCGCCTCTACGATCGATAGATGCAATTCCCCCGAGTCCATCCTTGCGATCTTTCAAGAACAAGCTCAGGCATTTGATGACTTCAGGAACGGCGATCCTCAATTGATCAAGTGGCTCGTGCCATTGGTGAATAATTTGCACGCTCTCTGTACCACGGCGGCCATCTTTACGAGCGCCAGTTTCGTAAGTCCAGCATTTTTAGTTTCCGCTCACTCGAACACTGTATCTCTAGGTGTTCCCGCCTGCAAAGGCAGTTTTTTCTGGCGTTGGTGTCCTACTCTCCGTGCGTAACCCGTTAGTAATCTCCGATGGAGCTTTTGTGACCCAGATTTCTCAGACGGCCAAGTACGTGAGGGCAAGCTACGACGCCCTCGTCGACGTCTTTGAATGCATCGAGAACTTCCTCAGACGTCTCATGATTTATACCGATCCCAAGATTACGCCAACTCCTGCAATGGCGGAGATACTTATCAAGATCATGGTCGAGTACTGTCAGTCCTGGCCCTTGCGACAAAGCAAATCAATCAGGGACGATTCAGTGAGTCGGCCCCCGTTGACGACTACCCATTCACTTAGCCCTTAGCAGAGAAATACGCGAAGAAATTACTAGGAGAAAAAGACATTGAATCGGTGCTCCAGAGGCTTGATAGGCTCACACTCGAGGAGTCGAGGACGACTGTCGCCCAAACGTTCGAAGTTATCCATGGTCTAGTCAATGGCATGCAGGTGGTAATGGACGGTGCGTATCCCCTGTGCTTATGATATTGTATGTGGTAAGAACCATCGGACTCGTAGATGGCAAGGCATCGACAGACGACATCCGACAGACACTTGGTGCGTCTAGCTGATCTGCACGAACACCGACCATTTTAACTTGTGTTCCATAGTCCTGATGCAAGAGCTGGCGACACAAGTGAAGAAAATCGAACGTTCGTGGCCCTGTCATATCGCTACTCCATGTTTAAGCTGAGACTGCCTGGTAGGTGACCGATTGCAAGAGAAGTTTTGCCGTTGGTTGTCTGTGCCAGATCCGTGGATAAACCATAATATTGCACGTAAAGCGCATCACCATGGCACGTCCGCTTGGTTTACTCAAGGAGACACCCTTCGAGAATGGAAGTCGACTGGTTCGCTTCTGTGGATCCACGGCATACGTACGACCCTCCCCTTCGTGTCTCCCACATGCTGCTGATATTGTAATATCTTAGCCGGGTCAGGAAAGAGTATCCTTTGGTACGTGTTGCCACAACCACTCTTCATTTGGATGTACTCATGTCGTCGACAGCTCAACAGTTATCGAAGATGTCCAGATCATGTGTCGGACTGGATTAGCCACACTTTCGTTCTTTTACTTTGACTTCCGGGATGGTGGCAAGCAGGATGTCCGCAGCCTTCTGTCCTCCTTGCTCATGCAACTTTGCAATCGATCCGACAATTTCTGTGCAATTCTTTCTGACCTTTATTCAGCTCACGATCGCGGATCCCGACAACCTAGCGACGATGCACTTCTTGAATGCCTGAAGAATATGCTCGAACTCCCAGGGCAAGGCGCACTCTATCTTATCATCGACGCACTCGATGAGTGCCCAAATTTTTCGGGGTACCCTACACCACGAGAACAGACACTCTCGATCATAGAAGACCTCATAGGCTTGCACCTCCCACATGTACATTTCTGTATCACGAGTCGTCCTGAGATGGATATCCGGGAGACTCTCGAGCCATTGGCAACGTACAAGGTGTCACTTCACGAGCAAGTCGGACAAAATCAGGATATTGCCGACTATATCAACTCTGTTGTTCCCTCAGACCCAAGGATGCGCCGATGGCGAGAGGAAGATAAGGAATTGGTCATCAAAACCCTGACGAAGCGAGCTGGCGGGATGTAAGCCACAACTCTCGTGGTTATTTTTATTGATAGCTCACCCCGACATAGGTTCCGATGGGTGCACTGCCAAGTGGAAACTCTGCGTCGTTGTTTCCCACCGAGTATCCGAAATGTTTTGGATGGATTGCCGGCGACCTTGGATGGAACGTACGAAAAGGCTTTGCTAGGAATCGACAAGGAGAAATGGGACTATGCGTATCGTCTATTCCAGTGCCTCGTCGTATCAATCCGCCCGCTTCGTGTCGAGGAACTAGCCGAACTTTTCACGGTTCAGCCCAGCACGGAATCGATTCCCAGGTTCAATGCGTGCTGGCGCCCCGAGAATGCAGAAGAATTTGTACTGTCCGCTTGTTCCACCTTGGTCGCTGTTGTCAACGTCCATGGTGACAAGGTCGTGCAGTTCTCTCACTTCTCTGTGAGAGAATATTTGACCTCAAATCGCATCGCAAATTCGGAACATGTCTCCCACTTTCACATACTCCAACGGCCGGCGCATTCTCTTCTCGCTGGAGCGTGCCTCAGCGTGCTCCTTCAGTTGCATAACCGCATCAACAAGACAACAATTCGGAACTTCCCCCTGGCTTGGTATGCGGCGGAGCACTGGGTTGATCACGCGCAGTTTGAAGATGTATCATTGGATATCCAAGATGGGATGGAGCGCCTGTTCGACAGGGACAAGCCACATTTTGCGGCCTGGATATGGGTATACGATATTGACAAGTATTCCCCCGGGTACACTCATAACCCGAAGCTTCCCGATGCAAGCCCGTTGTATTACGCCGCGCTATGCGGTTTCCGTGACGTCGCAGAGCGCCTCATCGATGAACATCCGCAGGATGTCAATACTCGCGGTGGGACGCACGTGACTCCCCTACACGCGGCGGCGGACACGAGGCATCTGAATATTGTTCTGCTCCTCCTGGAGCGTGGTGCCGACGTGGGCTCTCGAGACCTCTGGAGTGTAACCCCATTACACATAGCATCACATCATGGATACGCCGACATCGTGCAGGCGCTCATCGCCTATGGCGCGGAACCAAACACCGAGAAAATTGACCGGGAGACTCCACTCTTTGTAGCGTCGAGGGAGGGAAGATTGGAGGCCGCAAGGGTACTGCTGGGGCATGGTTCGAATGCGAATCACTCCGGCATTAGCGCTTGGACTCCGCTGCATATTGCAGCGGAAAATGGGCACGAACACGTCGTGCGGTTGTTACTCGAGTACGGAGCGGATCCTAACGCGCAGACTAGCAACGCCAGCACACCATTGCATATCGCATCATTCCAGGGAAAGATCGCGGTCGTGATGGTGCTGCTGGAATATGGCGCGTACGTGGATGCTCGGGACTCGGAGGAAGAGACCCCGCTGCATGATGCGGCGAAGGAGGGACACTTGGAGGTGGTACAGCTTTTGCTCGACCACGGCGCCGATGTGAACGCGAAGAACGAGGAGCGTTGTACCGCGTGGCATCTGGCGGCGGACAATGGTCACATTCAGGTTGTGGAGCTCTTGCGCAAGCATAGCGAGGATCCTCCTGAAGAAGCACGCTACGCAGGAACAATGGAGTTGGATACTCCGGGATTGTTATATTAGGTCAGGCAAATCGGTGAAGATGTCGAAGCTTTATGCGATGAATTCAGTCGTTCTGAGATTAGGTGACATGGCCAGATGCCTTCATAGTGGATGAGATGGCCAAATGATCAACAATACTGGAGGAAATCATTGGGGGGATAATTTCCTCCAGTGTTGTCGATTGTTTGACGGCATTGTCTCATCTGCTATGAGGGCATCTGGGATCTACTATCTGCATAATGTGGCGTCAACTTTTAGAGTGTAGTGGGTGAGGCAACTCGTTCCCGATCAGGGAATTGGGCAAGGGCCATCAGGAAAAACCTCCCGTGCTAGCGAGCGATAATCTCGTGCTAGCGAGCAATAATTACGCGATGGACACGACTTAATTCATTTGATAATTAAGCGATGCGCGACTCAATTCAATTGATAATTACACTAAGAAAGATAATTTCGATAATTGTCAATGACTTCCATGTGGTCCGGTGAAATGACCCGGACAACTTTTGGGCTTTTGGCCTGGTCGGCTGGAGGCTGTGGGCCAGGGAGGGCCTTGCTGTGTGCTCGCGGTGAGATTGGACGTGGCAGGGTCAGATTTGGTGGGGCCATTGAGGTAAGAGCTCGAAGGGGAGGATGAGGGAGTGGGGGCAACAGGGGCGCCGGGAGCGGGGCGTTCGGAGGATTGTCGGGTTGTGACGACGCGGACTAGCTGACTTTGTGTCTGGAGGAGGGGTTGACTTGATTTCCTTACTTTTTGACCAAGGTTTGGGGGAAGATCGGGCGAAGAGGGAACACTTTGAAGGATGTTTTGGAGACGAACTCGAGGCTGACCACAGGCAGGCAACAACAACAACAACGACGCTGTCGAGTCCTCGCAAGGCCTCAAGCTAGCCGGCCCTCAAGAATGATAACACCGTGTCATGTGACATGTTCAAGTTCGACCCGCTTGTTTTCACTCCCTTGTTCTCACTCCCACAGTACCTCTCTCCCATCTCTCCCCACCAAGTAAGTTCAACTTTTTTTAGGAAAAGTAAACTGACATGTCCCCTCTACGCCCAGCAGTAGCATGAAGCTGCTCGCGCATGTCCCCCCTCGCACTGCCCCCCTTCGCTCGAGGCCTCCCGCTGCCTGGCGCATGCGCTACTGCCTGCGTCAGCACGCCCCACTGCGGGCGGCTCCTCACCCTGAGCTTAGGTGCGCGTTTTTTTGATTGACAACAGTTCTGATCCAACCGTTTCCCGCAGTGATCCACCCCAGCTTGCGCGTACTCGGCGCACTCCCCTCGCTGGACCCGAACGACATCGGCCCTCTCCACACCAATACCACAGTCGTTGTGGTCCCCCCCGACGAGCTCCCGCCCAACCGCTGAGCATCCCTCTGACTATGTAAGCACCCCCTTCCTTCCCTCGTTTGTCTCGCGTGCTGATGCTCTACCACCCCGGGTGTCCTGCGCCAATGCACTTCGGCGAGCCCTCCCCTGCAGTGTCACCCACGTGTACACGACCTCGTTCTCCGGCTTCGATGGCACGTCGC
This sequence comes from Russula brevipes, assembly GCA_022496215.1. Classification (NCBI taxonomy): domain Eukaryota; kingdom Fungi; phylum Basidiomycota; class Agaricomycetes; order Russulales; family Russulaceae; genus Russula; species Russula brevipes. The sequence goes on from WTXF01000276.1 coordinate 12,425, forward strand.
CCGTCGTCCGTCGCCCATCTCCCGTCTCCTGTCTCCCGTCGCCCGTTCCCCCGCGCTCACGCACATTGCACTCGCCATGCATGCGTGCAGCGCACTCATCGACGAGGTTGCCAGCGCGGCAGCGCCTGCCGCGTGCCCGCACCTCGCGCTCATCGACGAGGTTTGCCACCTGCTGCGTGTGGCGCTGCGCGGCCTGCACCCACGGAAGTCGTCACAACGATCAGCCGCTGCACACTCTTTGAGCTCAGCGCGGCAGCGGCGGATGACCGCGCGGAAGACGGGGGCAAGGACAGTGCGCCCCTCTCAATTTTACATTCGTTCCTCCTTGTCTTCTAAGTCGACTTGATTCTCGACTTCCGACTTTGCTTCTGCTTTCTCGAGGTCTGTTCCATCCTGCTCTCTTGACTTCTCCTTCTCACCAACCTTGGGATATGCTTGACTCGCATAGCTTCTGTGGTTCCTACGAATACGAATATGGTGAGTCGTGTTCTATGCTCGCGTGTTCTATGCTCCTATTTACGGTCGTGTTTATCATAGCGTATTAGTGCATTTAAAAGTGTCTTGAAGTGTTTTAAAGTGTCTCAGTGTCTTAGAGTGTCTTGATTATAGTACAATGTTGTGGTAGAGTAGCGGACTGCCATGAATTATGAATATATGAATATCAAACATTATCGATTATCACCAATTATCATTGAATTATCACTGAATTATTGCCCAATTATCACTGAGTTATCACCATTATCAATGCTAGCGAAGATCTAGCGAAGATAATGTCCCTAAATTATGCGTGATAGGGTTAAGGAAGATAATCTAGCGAAGATAATTTTATCGCTCGCTAGCGCGTAATTATCGCTCGCTAGCACGAGATTATCGCTCGCTAGCGCGGGAGGTTTTTCCTGATGTCAAACAAACAGAATTAATATTGAGAGGCTTTAGAGGACCCGGCTAGTTCAAAGCTCGCGGCGCTCCTCTACTAGTAGTTGGATATATGTGTGCGTCCTGGCCTTCGCGATTTCACGATCTGCAGCCTGAGGGTGCGGAGCGCGCGGGGGTGCATTGGCGGGGGCTGGAACCTGGATGTGGTCCCTCGGGGGCTTTGGCTGGTTTCTTGGACAAGGCAGGCTGCGAATATCTAGCCTTTGTCCTTTGAAACGTGTGGGTAATACACCAAGAAAGGCAGCATTACTTGGGCACGCCGCCACTCCGCCGCCTGATGAACCGGAGCATTCGTTCAAGTTGCCCCTTGCCTGCAATTGTCTGTATTACGGGCGAGCGAGAACGAGGGTCCGGGGTGAACGAGACGGGCACGATTATGTCAATGGAGTCAATACATGTATGTAAAAGGTAGGTGTGGTGGAATGGTGAGCGCGGAGATAGAGGAGAGTCGCGGCGTTCGTCGAAAGCGTGTGTGACCTGACGATGACAGTAGGACGTTCGATTGGTGATGCAGTGATGAACTACCTTGGGGGAAGCTGCCACAAGCCCGCGACGATTGCTTCAGAATATAATGGGTCGCTTGATATCTAGCTGTCCTACCTAGCACAACATGCGGAAATCAGCATTATAGGCAAAACGAGGACGAAAAGTTCGCATTTATTTTTTTTTCGTTTTGAACTCAATTGGAGCTTTTCCCTCGTTCTCGTTATGTACTGTGGGGTGTCTACTCAGCTGACTTGGAAGGCAGGGTCGTGCCGCGCCTGGGTCTGTGGGAAGATGAGGTTTGGCGGACCTCGTGGAGCGCCCCCTTTCTCTATTAATATTCCGGGGTGTTGTGGGGCGCATGTGCGCTTGGAGGCGGAACAAAAAAAAGGAACATCCTTCGAACCGGGGTCGAACCAGTGACCTTGGGATTGCACAATCTTATGTTTTCCATTACAGTCCCACGCTCTTCCAACTGAGCTATCGAAGGATGACGAATCCTTTTACCAGCTTCGTCTTAAACTTGATTGGATGAAAATTAAATTTCCAAAAAGAGATAAGCCAAGCCTGCAAGGCACGGGAAAGATCCTAACTGAACGAGGACGCATGGAGAGCTCGGCGAAAGTAACCAAGGGGGAAAACCTCATCACGCCATGCTCGTTCCCCCGTCTAGCGCAGGAAACTATGCACAGTGAGGAAGGCAAAGCTCAGTCGCGACCAACTTTGACAGCGGAAGCAAAGTTGACGTCGACGGCAAGGATAGAGAAGAGGAATGGCGCAGGGAGTCGACGTGTAGACGAGCCTGAGGCGGCCGAACCCCATCCCACCCGAGCTCGATGCGACAGATCTAGAGGTACTAGCCATGGTCTTTTGTTCTCGTTGCAGGGACCTATGATGGTCAACAAGGGCACACAACAAACACTTGGCGATCTGATCCCGAAAAAGGGACGGCGCGAGATCACATCGGGCGCCAGCGCGAACCCCCGATACAGCGGCGCTTAGCGAACAGAGATGACAACGACCCCGATCTCAATTCTCTGGCGGACTCGGTCGCTTGAGATTGAGATCCGCGAATGCCCGGATCGTGTCAAGTAGGTCGACAAGTCGAGAGTCGAGACGAGAAATGTTGAGAGACCGTTCGGAGTGCCAGACCTGCCACCTCCATCCGATTCTGTTGCATTGTATTACTGAGGAACCCGTCACGACGACGACGGATCAGCGTGCCGCAAATGAAACCACGGCGTCGTGCGTCACGCACAACCGGCCGCTCAGGCATCCCTTGTCCAGCTCTTTACACGTAAATTACTAACAATTCCAAATCATAAGTGCGAAGATTCAGTTTTGCGTTGGCACTGGCGTTCCCCATATGTGCAGTTACCAGCCTTTGTATATGCAGTTCTGTACATGCGAGTTTGCACATACAGAATCTTTCGGGCGATCCTTGTCCTACCACGAAAACGTTCACCACAGAACGAGCGCCAGCTATCCCGGTCGTCGCGCGAAATCATCACCCTGTCATACGAATGGATGCCGTGCTTTCTTGGTTATCGCTTATCGGTCTAACAGGGGGAAAAAATATCAAGGGGCAAGAAAAGGTGAATATCAAGGGCAAGAAAAGGTGAATATCAGAAGACGACACAGGCCTCGCATATCGGGAAAAATCAGCCTGAAAGAACTCTATGCCGCTAATACTATGCCATGTGAGGCGCACCACGTTATCGGAATAGGTGGGAACACGATTCGTCGGCTGGCAGGCTTCAGGTTCAGTTGGTTCTTGGTTGTGACGTTAAACCGCATGTGAGCGTACGGGTATCAACCAAGTTCCGATCCAGTGCATCTTAACGTTACGGTCCGCACAAAAATCCAACCTGTTTATCCGGTACACGGTTGTGTCGGTGCCGGCGCATGGCACGCAGACGGATATGGGCCGTGTTGTACAACTCACAATTCAGCAACTCAGGCGAAAATAGCACTCACGGAAAACGTATTTCTAGCAAAGATAACGCAGAAGGGGGCCATGTGCCATGTGAAAGGGGTTAAATTCGATGAGGGAGGACTCACTGGGGCAGGTGGCAGAAAGAGAGAGCAACCAACGCGTCACCAATTTGAAATAATTGTGACATAGCGTGGGTTGTCACGCAAAAAACCCGTGTCTCCGCGACGAATCCGATTTTTTGCAAATCTGTCACCGCGACGACCCGCGCTCCTCTTGAGGCAGTACTGCACACGATCAATTCTTGATCGCTCAATTGTGATAGTCGTCAGCAAACAAAAGCCCTGTCGATACAATGCTTCCCAGCAGGTTCGCTCGGCGCTGCGACGTCCGGCATTTATGATCGCAACATAGCGATCAATTCTCAACATGCTTTACTGTGAAACACGGGAAACGAATACATTAACCCCCCACGGCCCTGGCTACCGGCAAGGGGCAGGCTCTTTGTCTCCGATATTAATCGATGTTCCCATTCCTACCTTAAAAGTTTACAATAGCCTTGGACCACGTGATGACGCTGTCCTCTTGGCTCTCGTAGAGCAGTCAGAGCAACTAGTCGCTGCAATACATCGGCCAAACGCTACAACAGTGGAACAACACCCACGGCATCTCTATGGGCCATGGGGAGAGACGTCCTCGTTGACAGTTTTGTTTCCTGTGCTTTCCGATTCGAGACTGGGGGTCGGTTACCTCGGTGGGGCGTCAATTACGTTGGGTTGCTGTTCCTCGTGGGTGACAAGCGTGGGTATCGTTGTCCCGCCTTCGCTGCTCATCATCCGTGGCACTCGGTGGTGTTGCCAGAGAGCCAGAGACAAGGACATGACAATTCATCGCGTTGTTTCGACTTGTGGGTCCTTGTTTCCCCATGATGAAGCATTGTATACAACCGCCAACGCAGCGGTGGTTGAGAACTGCACAGGTATCTGCACATCATCATTTTAACGGGCATCTCCACTCGCTATGTCGAACATCTCTCCCATAATCATATGTCCCCCACAAGCAATACAACCTCCACTCGCTCCAACTTCGAGGCTCTCTATGATGCCGCTTGGAAAAATACATAGAGCGGACGCATAAAGATCTCAGAAACCACCCGCTTGCCTCCGAGATCACTGGGTGCAAGAACCTCGAATCCCTCCTTAATATATTCCAAGAGCAGGCTCGGGGATTTCATAAATACAGGACTGGTGATGGCGGTAGCAAATTCTTAAGGTCGCTTCGGCCCGTAGTCATCACGTTGCATACCCTCTCTACCAGTTCTGTCCTCAGCACCTGTGCTACTTTCGTGCGTCCTACCAAGTTTCCTGTCAATCTTTTCTGACGCAGTTCTGTAGGCCTTTCCCCCTGCGGACGCTATTTTCTCGGCATCGGCGTCCTTCTTTCTGTGGGTCTCTCCCTCGCCCCTCCCACCGGTTCGTCTGATATCAGGGATTACTAGACGGTCAAGTCGGTGAGCGCAAGCTACGATGCCCTCGTCGAAATCTTCGAACATATCGAGAACTTCTTGAACCGGCTCATGATTTATGCCGAGATTCCGTCCGCTCCTGCGATGACTGAAACCATCGTTAAGATAATGGTCGAGATACTATCAGTCCTCGCTCTCGCGACCAAACAGGTCAGCCAGGGACGAATCAGTAAGCCTATCATCGCCCACAATCACCCATGGCTTAAACCTGGTGATAGAGAAATACGCGAAGAAATTTTTTTTAGGAGATGATGAGATCGAATCAGCGCTGCAAAGGCTCAATAAACTGACCCAGGAAGAGCTTCTGGTGGCAGTTGCGCAGACTCGTGCCACGATCGAAGGTGCGCATCGCTCAATCAGTTCATGGTTATCTGCTTGGTAAGCAAGAGCCGATCTGGTAGATTTCAAAACATTAACAAACAAGAATTGTTGTGAGTCCACGTCACCTGACCTGTGCGACCATGTTGAACTGAATGTGACCCGGTAGTGCTGACGGAAGAGCTGGTAAAAAAGATGGAGCGTCCGTCTTTTCCTCTACGTTTCTGGGTATAAAATCTGAATATACTTGACAGGTGACAAGTTGCCAGAAGTTTGCCGTTGGCTGTCTGCGCCAGATCCCTCGATCAACCATAGTATTGCGCGCGAAGCATGTCATCCTGGTACCGCTGCGTGGCTTATGCAAGGGGATATCTTTATGCAATGGAAATCGACTGGATCTCTTTTGTGGATCCATGGCCTACGTACGTGCCTCTCTAAGCGTCTTTCCTGCTATTCACATTGTCCGATGTCTTAGCCGGGTCAGGGAAGAGCATCTTATGGCATGTCTTACAACAAACCATCCTTTCATATGTTTATTCATGTTGTCATTAGCTCAGCAATCATCGAAGATGTCCAGGACGTGTGTCGGACTGGATCAGCAATCATTCTGTACTACTACTTCGACTTCCGGGACACTAAAAAGCAAGACGTCCACAGCCTACTATCGTCCCTCCTAATCCAACTCTCCAGTCAATCTGATGAGTTTTTCGCAATCCTCTATGACTTGTATTTGGACCGCAACAATCGCATCGAACGACCTACGGAGGATGCCCTTATGAAATGCCTGAAGAAGATGCTCACGCTTCCTCGGGGAGATGCACTCTACATCATCATCGATGCTCTCGATGAATGTCCGGATTCTCGCGGATTGACGCCTCCACGCGCAAAGGTCCTCAAGCTCCTAGAGGAGCTCGTCAATCTACGCCTTCCACATGTACACTTCTGCATCACCAGTCGGCCCGAGATAGATATTCGAGGTGTTCTTGAGCCCTTGGCAAACCACAGTGTCTCTCTTCATGACGAAGTCGGACATCACCAGGATATTACCGACTACATCAAGTGGGTCGTCCCCTCACATCCAAAGATGCGGCGTTGGCGAGAAGAGGATAGGAACCGGGTCATCGATGCGCTCGTTCAAAGGGCTAACGGGATGTAAGTTATGACTCACTTCATCATGTAGCTTTCTCACTTTCAACATATCAGGTTCCGATGGGTCTATTGTCAACTTGAAACGCTCAGTCGTTGTTTTCCGCAGAGCATTGGACGTATTTTGGAGGAGTTGCCCGCAACATTATACCAAACATACGAACGGGCCTTGAAGGAGATCGATAAGGAGAAATGGAACTATGCTCATCAATTGTTCCAGTGCCTCGCCACATCCATGCGCCCGCTTCGCGTCAAAGAACTTGCAGAAATGTTTGCGATCCAGCCAAATGGGGAGACGATTCCCGGGTTCGATGCTGCTTTGCGCCCGGATGACCCGGAAGAATTTGTACTTGCCGCTTGTTCCACTTTGGTCACTATCGTCGACGTCTACGGCGATCGCTATGTCCAGTTCTCGCATTTCTCTGTGAGGGAATACTTGACCTCGGACCAATCTCAACTCCGACATGTTTCACGCTTTCACATCTCCCAAAACCAGCGCATACGTGCATCGCGAGTGCGTGTCTCAGCGTACTTCTTCATCTCGGCGATCACATTGATAGGACTAAGATTAAGAACTTCCCCTCGCCTGGTATGCGGCGGAGTACTGGGTTGACCATGCTCGGGTGGAGGGGTATCATCGGACATCGCACAAGGGATGGAATGCATCTTCGACCGGGACAAGACCCACTTCGCGGCTTGGATCTGGTTGTACGATATGGACTGGGAAGCCACAAATTGACTACTTGCCCGGGGCAACCTGATGGAGTCCCGCTGTATTACGCCGCGTTGTGTGGTTTCCGCGACATTGCAGAGCTTCTCCTCAATGCACACCCACAAGACGTCAATGCCCGAGGAGGGCGCCACTTGACTCCTCTACATGCAGCTTTGGAGACGGGAAGTCCGGATACCGCTTTGCTCCTGCTGGACCGCGGCGCCGACGTGAGTTCTCGGGGGAGCGAGGACCAGACCCCATTACACATAGCATCGGAACGTGAATATACCGAGGTCCTTCGGTGGCTGATCGACCACGGTTCAGATCTGAACGCCAAGTCGGAGTTGGGGGAAACCGCGCTTTATTTGGCGTCCAGGAAAGGAAACTGGAGGCCGCAAGGACGCTCTTGGAACACGGCGCAGACGCGGATCAGCCGGGCTTCGACCACCAGACCGCACTGTTCGGTGCGGCGGAGAACGAGCACGAGCACGTCGCCCAGCTATTACTCGACCACCGCGCGGATCCCAATGCGATCGACAAGCACGGCTTTACCCCTCTGCATCGGGCGGCGCAAAACGGGCGCGACAACGTCGCCCGGTTGTTGCTCCGTCAAAAGGCGAACGTCAACGTGCGGGACGCCCGCGGCTGGACCCCGCTGCATCTCGCATCGTTCGGCGGCTCGATCGCGGTCGTCGGCGTTCTCTTGGAGTACGGCGCGGACGTGCACGCTCGGAACGGGTGGGAGCGGGCTCCGTTGCACGATGCGTCGCAGGGGGGACATCTGGACGTCGTGGACCATCTGCTCTCCCGCGGTGCCGACGTGAACGCGCCGGGCTGGCACCGCCGGACTGCCCTGCACGAGGCGGCCGGTTCTGGACACCTCGAGGTGGTGCAGCTCTTGCTCGCGCTTGGTGGGGATCCGTTTGCCTGTGACCAGGACGGCAAGATGCCCCTCGACGAAGCGTTGATAGAAGGCCGTCAAGACGTCGTGCTGTTCCTGGCGGGCGTAGTGGGAGGGATCATGGCGTCAGAGAACCCGAGATCGTTCTGATGCCATGAGGTGAATATATATTTATTTGCGACGTTGGCACTCGTGTTGTGTCTTTCAGGACGGACTTTTGCTATTCCTTATGACCACATACATCCTCTTCCTCTCCGGTGCAGTACATAATTTATGCATTTAAGACTCATCCTGTAACCAAAAAAAAATAGAAGGAAGAAGTTGGGGCTCTTTTCTTGCTTGGGTCTCGATGCTGCGAGCTCCCGTAGACGTTTTATCGGTTTTTAGTGCTCGCACAGCACTTGTACATGTTCTTCGCCCTATTGATGAGCATGGCGAGCTCGCCACTCTTTCTCTGGTGTCTCCGTCGCTCCTACTTTTCCTGCGCAGCGCGTCCAGCTCAGATGCCAGAAGAACGACGAGGACAAAGCAGCGAAGACCGAAATAGCATGGGGGGAGCAGCGGAGCTACTCGTTCAGCAAGTAGGCACCCTTGAGGAGGACTCCTTTCATCTCAACCACCACCATGTCAGCCGACACCCCGCCTCCCACGCTCTCCCACATTTCTAACACGCTCTCCTCAGTGGCCAACAGTTTGTCTATCTTGGACGAATTGCGGAGCACCACGGCCCAAGACAGAGAGAAATTACATAAAACTCTCAAAAACTTCCTCTCCAACCCCACCGTCCTCAAACTCACCGCACACCTCCTCCCCACCCCCACAGCACAAGCTGATGAACTTAAAGAGATTCAGAAAAACCTCTCCACGCTGATCAAAGCAGTGAACAGTCTTCACCAGAAGACAAGCACCCTTCCCAATCAACCCCCCCATCCCCCTCCCCCCAGGGCGAAGGACGCAGCAAAGCCCCTCCCTCCCTCATACGCAAACGTCACTGCCTACAGGTCTCCGCGAGCCAACCTCGTGATGGACCTCAAGGACATCGACTTTGGCGGTCCGAAGCACCGGCCGTCGCCGGCCTACCTTACCGAAATTTTCAACGACACGTTGAAGTCCTCCCCCCTACACCAGGTCCACATTGCAGCCACGCGGTGGACAGCCAAGGGGAACCTGGTCATCACTGGGGGGCACCTCGCAACAGCACAGCAGTTACGCGACTGCACCACCATTCTCGCCAAGGCCCTCTCGGAGGACCAATCCGTTCCGGAAAGTGTCCCAATCCCCTACCCTCTCACTAGACCCAACGTCAAATGGTCCAAAATTCTCATCAACGGTATACCCACAGGAGTCCAAAGCAACCGGGACACAGCTTATAGCCCGGACGAGTGCCACGAGGTACTCGTCAACGAAAACCCTGTAGGAAGACTTATAGCGCGCAGCGCGTCTCAGTCTGTGAAGGAGAAAGACTGGATTACATAATGTCTGACCTTATAGCGCGCAGCGCGTCTATGTAACTCTAGGTTAGCTGTAGTAGGATTAGGTAATAAATGATTCCCATACCTCAGTCTGTGAAGGAGAAAGACTGAGGTCTACGAGCGTCGATGCTGGCGCTTTTAAGCATCTCAAGATGCGTGCCAAAAGACAGAAAAAGTATCTACAGGTATCACATGCGAAGCCCTGTAGTCGATTGTATCGTACGAGTAGTTTGGTATTTGTAGTAATTTATAGTATGTTCGTATTCCTGCGTATGAGCTACTCACACGCGGTACGCAATGCGCGCCTGGCATTCCAACACGCCCCCTCAGGCCAAGTTGCGTACTCCCATCTCCTCGCGGAAGTTCTCGTGCTTCTCGCGGCTGAGTCCTTTCGTCAGCGCGTCCGCGACTTGCTCGCCAGTGGGAGTGTATACGAGGTCGACTTCGCCTTGCGTGTACTGATGACGAAGGAAATGATATCGCACCTCGATGTGCTTTGTGCGGTGATGGAACTCCGGGTTTCGTGTGATAGCGATGGCGGATTGGTTGTCGATGTGAAGGAGAGTAGGGGACAATACCGGTTGACCGAGTTCGAACAACAATCGCCTGAGCCAGGCGGCCTCTTTCGCCGCGTGCGCCGCTGCAATATACTCTGCTTCGGTGCTTGACAATGCAACCGAAGTTTGCTTCTTCGAGCTCCAACTCACCGCACCCCCAGCCAGCTTGAAGACGTATCCTGACGTCGACTTGCGGTCGTTTGTGTCGCTCGCCCAGTCCGCGTCAACGAAACCATGCAAGACGTTTCCGTCCTGTAAGCCGCGCTGATAAACGAGTTTGTGCTTACTCGTCGCTCGAAGATATTTGAATACGCGATCGAGCGCGCGTTGATGTTCCGGACCTGGGTTAGCAGTATGTCGCCCTAGGGCTCCAACCGCGTATGCGAGATCTGGGCGTGTGCCCAGCATCGGATACATAAGTGCTCCGACGGCGCTTTGGAAAGCCTTCGCGTCGATCTCCGGGGCGTCGAGCTTTGTGAGGTGCTCGTTAGCGAGAGCGGGAGTGGCGATCGGCTTGACTTGGGACTTCTTGAAGCGATCGAGGATCTCCTCGATAAACCGTTCTTGCGACATAGCAATGGTGCCAGTGTCCCTGTCGCGCGTAACTTCTATGCCGAGGATCCAAGAGATCTCACCAAGATCGGTCATTTGATAAGACCTTTTGAGTGATTCTTTGTCTTGGTTGATGGTCTTGAGACTCTTGCATAACATAGTAACGTCGTCAACATAGAGTGAAATGATAGAAATTGCGCCGTCCACAACGCGTATGAAAACAGCGTGGTCGGACTCAAGGCGCGTGTACCCCATCGACTCGAGAGTCGCCCGGATGTCCTCGTACCAGACGCGTCCGCCCTGTTTAGTCCCGTAGACCGCCTTCATCAGGCGTAATACCATGCCTTCAGGAACTTCTAGACCAGGGGGCGCCTCCATGTAGATTTCTTCCTTGAGAGGTGCGTTGAGGTAGGCTGATTTGACGTCCATTTGATGGACTTCCAGATTGTGCTCAGCGGCGAACGCGAGCAGTGTCCGGAGTGACGATAGCTTGGCCACCGGCGCGAAGGTTTCGTCGTAATCGATCCCTTCGACTTGCGTGAAGCCGCGTGCAACTATCCTCGCCTTGTGTTTGATGATCTGTCCGTCCGACCCCGTTTTGACTTTGAAAACCCACTTACTTCCTACTACCTTCCGATCCGTCGGTCTTGGTACGACTTCGTATACACCTAGACGCTGAAAAGATCGAATCTCATCCTCGCACGCTGCCTCCCATTGAGCCGCGTCTGGACGGGCCATGGCTTCGGCGTAGGTGCGGGGTTCCGACTTGTTGGCGACTTGTGCCACGTTAGCATGCTCCGTCGCACTGTAGCGTGCAGGAGGTCTTATATTGCGTCGTGGGCGAGAAGCTGCTATGGAGTCAGGAGGAGGTGGAGAAGGTGAGAGTGGGGTGAGTGGAGTGTCGTCGTCGAAGACGTCCTCTACTGTAGGTCGAGGAGGTGGAGCTTGGACAGGAATCTGAACGGCGGCAGGAATGGGTGCTTGGACGTTCGATGGTGGAGTTAGAGATAGTGAAGGAAGAGGAGTTGACCCGGGAACGTCCGCGCTGTCGTGTTCGAAGACAACGCGCTCGTAGCGAGCGATTGTGCCCCCCTCGTCGAATATGACGTCGCGCGAGACCAGGAAACGACCAGTCGCCCGGTGGACCAGACGGTATGCCTTCCGGTTCGGAGCGTACCCGAGAAAAGTGCACACCAGGGACTTAGCACCCAGCTTGTTGCGGTGCTTCTCCGGTATGTGTACGAATGCCCGAGCCCCGAATACCCGGAGTGACGAGACGTCGGGCTTGGAACCGCTCCAAGCCTCTTCCGGGGTTTTGTCTGTGAGGGCGCGCGTAGGGGAGAGATTGCGGAGTAGAGCGGAGTGTTCGAGAGCGTCGAACCAGTAAGAGTCGGGAAGGTTAGCATCAGTGAGGATAGCTCGGACTTTATCAAGTAGCGTCCGATTCATACGCTCGGCCACGCCGTTCTGCTGTGGTGTGTCCGGCGTTGTGACCTCATGCTGAATACCTTTATCGACGAGGAACTGGCTGACTTGTTTCCCGATGTACTCGCCCCCTCCATCTGAACGGAGTATGCGCACCTTCTGTCCGGTTTCGAGTTCTGCCCGAGCGACGAACGCTTTGAGGTGGCGCGCGAGGTCTGACTTTTCGCGCATACCAACCACGGAAACTTTGCGTGAGCTGTCGTCGGTGAACGTTGCGAAGTACCTGAAACCGGAGTGTGACTGTGTAGGCAGAGGCCCACAGACGTCAGAGTGGATGCGCCCGAGGACGGTATCCGCGCGCGTAGCAGCCTGTTTGGGGATTTCGGATCGTGTTTGCTTACCCTTGAGACAGGGCTCGCAGGGGGTCGATGAAGTGAACGCCCCGGAGAAATCCATCCCGCGAACAAGGCCGCGTTTGAGCATGCGGAGGACCGCGTCCTCGTGGAGATGACCTAGCCGACGGTGCCAGGTGTGTAGGTCCGCCTTAGCCCCAGAGGAGAAGGAAGCCAACGCGAAGGTGTGAGGGGAGTCGTCGCCTTCAGCAGGGAAGTTTGCCACTCTGGCAATGTGGGCGACAGCAGGGCGTCCGGCGTCCATATCCATAATATATAGGTTTGCTCCTCGGCGAGTGCCGCCGCATAGAAGGTGGCCAGCCTTCTTATCTCGGATAAGGCAATCGCTGTCGACGAAGCGGATATCAGCTCCACGACTAGTGAGGTGTGCGATGGATAGGAGGTTGCCGTGTAAGTCCGGGACGTATAAGACGTCTCGGAGCACTGCGTGGTGTTCACGGCCGTCAGCGCGCATGGTGACGGCGATGCGGCCCACTCCCGTACTAGGGATGGAACTGTTATCTCCCAACGTTACCTCGATAGGACGTTGCAGCGGGGTGAACTGCTGGAACCAATCGCGATTCGAGCACATGGTTCGAGAAGCACCCGAATCAATGATCCAGAGCCGCTGATATGTTAAGGGCACGCGCTGAGCCCTTAATTGTATCCTATTCCGGTAAACCGATAACCAATAGCCGCTGACTGTGCGGGTATGATCGGCGTGAGTTGTGACGACTGACCACGTGACTATGTGGTTCAGCACAACGGGTAGTCTCCCTCAGTGACAACCGATCACGTGACTAGTGATTCGGCACTGGTTTAGAGTCGTGACAAGCGACTGTCAACCGTCTGTGAGCAAGAGCACGTGACTTGTGCGTCCTCCTCTACGGTCCTCCTTAGCAGGCCTTTGCTAAGGTGCAACTAGTGCTCACTTGGCGTGTAAGCGACGCTCCCGAAGGAAGTGTTAAGTGTTTAACAAGTTGAAGGGAGCAGACAAGGGAGCAGGAGTTGTAAAGGCGCGACTTCTGATTAAAGTCGAGACTAAAGGTCTCCTACTACTACAGAGAGTCTTTTATACTACAAGGATCCTCTCCTAGGATCGTGTCATACAAGCTTTGTGTGGCACCGACGAGTGCCACCGAAATGAGTCGTAAGTAAAAGTACTCGCGAGTGAATCAAAGTACTCGCGAGCGCCACCACAAGGACTGGTGAGTGCCAAGTCCATCCACATCCGCATATAGTACAAATGAGTCACATGATCAATGCTTACATAAGTGGGTCCAAACGTTTGAACCCTATAGAGTCTTAGAGACTAAACATTAGACCCACCCCAATAAGGCAGGTCAGTTTATGTCAGCCTTTCCCGCAGTCATACCAACGCGTCTCTCTCTTGTGCATAGAGACCCCAAACCGTCCATATCCTTACATGATAGTCCGGTTGGGCTTTGAGGTCGGCGTGAGCCATATTCGCTCGAACGTGTTCGACCGGAGGCAGTGGGGAAAGGGGAGGGAGAGAGAGGGTGGACGCCATGAAGAGAGTTGCCCCGCCTGGGTCGCTGTCCGCGTCGGAGTCAACGACGGCGATTTTAGCGGTGGAAGCGGGGGTGGATCTGGAGGGTTTAGATGCGTTACCGTCCTTTGCCTTCTTCTCTTGGTCGCGCTTCAACTTGCGGCAGTTGGCTTTTATGTGTCCGAAGTACCTGCAATAGTTGCATCGCTTCTGACCGTCGTCTCTCGCGTTACCCTTTTTCCCGACTTTGGCGAAGAACGCAGTGTGCGTTTCGCCGGACTCGTTGATACGACGTCGCTCGTCCAGCCGCACCTTTTCAGTGATGTAGGCCGGAGTGAGCTGAGTGGTGGGAGTCTGAGAAAGGATGATCTTGAGGGTAGCAAGAGAAGGAGGGAGGGAAGTGATGATGGCGACTGCGAGAGTGGCGTCGTTGAAGACGGTGCCAAACTCCTCGAGTGAACGTGAGGCTCGGGTGATCGCCTTGATCTGGGGTTCCAGGGGTTCTGACTCGGAGAAAGTACCCCGGAAGATCTGGGTGATGAGTTCGACGATACGCTCCTCGCCGCGGCTGTTATACCTGGCGGACAGAGCGTCCCAGGCTTCCTTTGAAGAGGTTGCCTTTTCGACGTAATGCGTTGACTCATCTTTGAGGGACATGAGGATGTGGCAAAAAGCCTCCTCGTCCTTCTGGACCCAAGTGTTGTGCCCCGCCTGATTGGCGTTCGCGTCCGGCTTTACTAATGTGCCGGTCCGAGTCACGATATCCCAGCTGCTTCTGTTTCGCAAGACCCACTGTAGCCTGAGCTTCCAGCTATTGTAATTGCTCCCATCTTCGTCGAGGTAGATGACGGAGTTGAACTGTACGTGACCTTTGTGCGGTCCGGGCGCTGGGCCCGGGGCTGGACCCGCGGCTCCAGCGTTAGGAGCGTTTGGAGCGTTACCGCCTGCGGGCGGTGCGTTGGGATCCATAACGATGGCAAGATGTCGCGAGTTGCTCTGTTGTATGACGATGAGGGTGGCGATGAGGATGTGTATGAGTATTAGAACTCAGGTCTCATAATCTGTAGGAAGACTTATAGCGCGCAGCGCGTCTCAGTCTGTGAAGGAGAAAGACTGGATTACATAATGTCTGACCTTATAGCGCGCAGCGCGTCTATGTAACTCTAGGTTAGCTGTAGTAGGATTAGGTAATAAATGATTCCCATACCTCAGTCTGTGAAGGAGAAAGACTGAGGTCTACGAGCGTCGATGCTGGCGCTTTTAAGCATCTCAAGATGCGTGCCAAAAGACAGAAAAAGTATCTACAGGTATCACATGCGAAGCCCTGTAGTCGATCGTATCGTACGAGTAGTTTGGTATTTGTAGTAATTTATAGTATGTTCGTATTCCTGCGTATGAGCTACTCACACGCGGTACGCAATGCGCGCCTGGCATTCCAACAAACCCTTCGTACGCAACCCTCCTAGTCACACAGAAGCCCAATTGGGTTCGTCCACCTGTCTCTTACACTGCAGGCTCTTCTTCATCCCTCGTCGTGGCATTCGAGGACCCGGATGGAAGCAAAGCCAAGGCGCTGCTCGCTGACCGGCACCTCTACGCATTTGGCGCACGTGCAATGGTCAAACGGTGGAAGCAACGCCCCCCCAAGTTTAACCCTCTCCCTCCCCCACCAATTGCCAAGACCCCTCCTCCACCTCCATTTCTTCCGGCGGTCTCCAGCGTATTTGGGGTAGTAACACCCCAACAGCCGGGGGGCTCCAATTTCTTTGGGGTACTAACACCCCAACAGCCCTTGACCGCCGTGTCCCCCGTCCATCCTCTTTTCTCTCCTGAAGTACACGCCTCCGAACGCTCGCCGCAGAAACGCAAGGCCCTCGTCTTATCGCCGCCCGACAACAGGGCGATCGCGACAGCTCAGAAACCATCAAAGAGGCTCGCAACCAGACCTCCGAACACGAGCATGGATGAGGATCATCCCTAGGCAATATGCAAAGGTAATTCGCGACGACCACGGCAGTACATCCCAAAGTGGGCATCACAAAATTGAACGTATCGGCCTCCCCCTGTCTATCATATACACACACGCATCCAGCAGAATAACCTGGACAAGTCATACACAAGCAGCTAAAAGAAGTGACGAGCTAGAGCGCACACGCGCTCTATATGCTCCAATATATCTACTATATCTGCTATAGATTAATGTACCGTATGTACGACGCGCTTTGGCGTTATATAAGCATACCTTCCTTATGAGGGAATGCGCGTGGACTATACGGACCGGAGCGTGCACGACGCGACTCGTCTGATTACACAAGCTTGATTGCCATATACGGACTAATTGAGCTGTAGATTATCATACTCGCGTTCTACAACGCGTTCTGTTGCCTGGCCCGCGATTGACGCACTCGAGGCACACTAGAATAAAAGTACTATAAAATACCTTTTATTCCTACACTATATTAGTATCTACACAGTCAAAAACCTATAAAAAGCGTAGTAAAAGACTGTAATAAAGCATCTGTTTCTGCCTCATACTCAGGACACTTCAGTGCGTTCCACAACGCACTCGCTCTCCCCCAGTCGTATTCAACAGGTTATGGGCCCTGCCCACAAACGACTCTAACAAGATTTCACAAGCACACTCAGCCTCACACACGTTTCCCAACTGTGAGCGTCGCTTTCTACACTGTTTCTCCTCACTCGCCGTTTGTGCGCGCGAGATCTGTGCTGGGGCCTAACAGCCTTGCGCGAAGTGTGTGACGGACCCAGGCGATGGGAGAAGCACACTGAGCCCTCTCCGTCCCTGCGCGCTTTTACCTATAGTAGTATAGAGGGACTTACTGCCCTTAGGCGGGTCTGGGGAAGCCCGGACTGGCTATTTGCCTAACGAACGGTTGGCTGTCTGCCCTTCAGTGGGAGCGGTTCTGGGATGTCAAGGCCGGGGGTAATCATTCCCGTGAAGCTCTTGTCCCTGTTACAACTGCGTTACGCTACATAGTAGACACATAGCAGCTAGGCGATCTTCGCTTTAGCTAGCTCCGACCTATGCGCCCAATCATCTAGGCGTTAAATTGAGACTCCCCTGACAGCACCAGGTGGCGGACTTCCCTCCGCGTCCCTGGTGGAACTTGCAGGCGGCTCATCTCGATCATAGGTCCCACCACGCGCGCCCTTACGGAGCGTGTACGTGGAATGTAGATAGATTACTCAATCACTACATATGTCTATTTTACAAAAATGCGCACACGGAGACAGGACGCGATAGCGTTCTGGCCTTACAGTAACACAGAGAGAGGAGGGCAAACAAATCTTGTACTAGATCTGTTGCTGACTGCTCCTCGGCAACAGGAATCATCCCAGACATGACTACTACCCCTGGCGGAACTACCATACCCCTTCCCGGGGTGACCAACGCCCCCGCACTTAGCTCACCAGCCCCCGCGGTCACCGCACCTGCCTCCTCAGGCGCAGGGGCCGCGATCTCCGGACGCGTCGCTAACGCGTATGGTGCAACCTTCGGCATGCCTGCCGGTATCCAATTAGGAAAGTTCGACGGAACCGACTGGAATAATTGGTCGGGTACCCTCGAGGCAATATTAGCGCTCCACGAGGCCGAGGATGTCATCTCACTTCCGCACCGCCCGCAAGGGACGGACGCGCATGAATGGAAATCCGTCCAAAGGAGGACAAAGGCATACCTACGCCTATACACAACTCAAGAAGTCCATTCCTTAATC